>CAEGAE010065872.1:0-20825 GCA_903067095.1 Girardinus metallicus | reverse complement strand
AAATCTTGTTGACAGGAAAACTATTAATCCCACACACCACAAATCAGTCCCAAAAGAAGTTCTGTTTAAGATTTGTCACAAATACCATAAGTGAGGTGAATAAAGCAAACACGTGGAAACAAACAAAATAAAATCTTTTAGGCACATTATCACACCATAAAAAAACATAGAGGTGGCAGCATTATGGATTCTTTACCAGCTTGCATATTAAAGTTTGTTTGTTTTATTTGTGACAAAATGTAGAAAAGTTGAAGGTGTATTTATACTTTTGCAAGAAAATCTATTTATAATAGTTGTTGTTATGTTATGTAACCTTGCTTCTGATATTTTGAAATGTGGATAGTGCAAAAGCTCCTTGAATGTAGAGCATCTTTAGATGTTGTAAGAAAGGACCAAAGAGCTTTTTTCATTGTAGCTGTATGACTTTGTAATATAGCTTTTAGAACACATTGTGCCATATGGTAAACACAATGACAAGCATTACAGATATGCTCTACACTGTCAGAATTCAGTGCGCTTTGATGTTTTCAGGCCAGTCCATATAACATATGGAGCTAAAATGTAAGCTAAACTCAGAGCCATTTTTGTTTTGCTCTCCATCACAGAAAAGCAGCACCTGACATGACTCTGATGTTTTTCCTTCAGCGGACCAAATTTGTAAACCTGCCTGAAGGTAAATATACTGGAATACCATATGTACTGAATGCAGAATTTCAGAAGATTCCAAGTAGAAGTTACCTCTAATTTTATATCTTTTATAAAGTGTTCTTTGACAAACTCCAAAATTATTTTGTACTTCCAAACAATTCTCCATAGAGTTTTGTCTGTGTTGTTGTTTAAGCAGAAGTTACCTTTGAAAAAATCAATTTGGCAATTATTCTGATGAACATTTGAGCAGCGACTTACTGTTAGATCTCTAGATCTTATGTCCTTCACTAAGGCGTTTGTCGTAGCTACTGGGTGATGCACTCTGTCACTTGGTTTGAAATCTCTGACAACCCATTATTAAATAGTTCCAGTAAAAAGTTGCACTGAAATTGGCCATGAGTTTAATATTGATTTTGGACCCCTAATTACTTATGTGAATAATTTTCTTCAGGGTGAAATGATTATGAACCAAAAAGTCCTTAGCAGAAAATAATAACAAGGGAAAAAAAACACAAGATAGACATTAAAACCATACATTCAGTTGGTAATGTTTTTAACTAACCCCACTTCCTTTTGTTAAAATGTTTTATAGCTTTGTGCATTTTGTAGTTAACAAGCCTCTGGCATAATTTTGTCTCCTTTGCAGAATAGGTTGTCAGAATGTAGACAGTCACCAAGCCCCCTCTGCAACCCGGCAAGGATAAGTGTGTTCAGATAACGGAAGGATGAAACGAGTGGATTTTCAGATTTAAAGCATAGACTCTAAACTTTTTTAGTCTTGGAGGCCTTAGAGAAACTGTTATTGAATCTTATTGTTAGCCTCCCTAATCCATTCAAAAATCAGTTTTGAATTCAGGGCAATTTTCTTGCTGGGAAACCTAATTTGAAGTGAAATTAAGAGACCTGGAGGACGTCATAAGTCTTATTTCATGTGCTTGAAATGCACCTGTACCACTGGCAGTGACAAAAAAAAAACAAAGAATTGCAATGTTCTTTGGTATGTAGACTATATCAAAGTCAGGTCAGTGTCAGTAAAATAAGTTGCTTAAATTAACAGTTTTTGAGCATGCATAATTTTCAAAAGAAGATCAAAGAAGTTCTTTGTCGCATTGTCGGTGCCCTCACATAGAAGGAATGATAAATCATTGAAACCTGCATAGTTATTATTCTATCTGCTCTATTGCATAATAGTTATATGGATATTTTTTTTAGAAACTGGCCTTTTACCCAGTTGGGAACCAGCCATGACAGACTGTACTACATACAGGGAATGCAGACACTTGCATAAAAACTATTAATTGCAAAATCCACTTCATCAACCCATATTCAGTTTCTTGGAGAACAGGGTGAGTTTCACCTAGTGAATATGTGACATCATGCTCTAACAAAAACTCTTTTTCCATCCCGTATCCCGCAAGGGCTACATAGTGGAGACAAGCATGTGAGACCCCTTCTGCACTGGCAGAGAAGTGAAGTACTATGTCTTCAAAGGAACCCCTGGATCCAAAGTAAATATTCAGTCTACCACCTGGGTAATCGCTGACTGTATTCTGGCCGAAGAATAAGCTTTGACCTGGCTTATTTGAAATTCTGCAGACAGAGTCTTTGAATAATAGATTCCCCAAAACGGCACGGTGTCTCCGAGTCTGTCACTGAACCAACACGGCCCCACCATTCTGAGCGAGGGAGGCCAACTTCACACACGCTGCCTTGCTGCTGCTGCGGTTCCTCCAATCACCGTTAGCTCGTTAGCTCCTAGCCAAGTGGCTCTCACAGCTCTTTATCCCCATAGTCCTTTGTTCTTCAGAACAACTAAATTATGAGGTGAGTCAGGCAGAAATAAATAAACTTGTTCAGTTTTAAAGGTATTTGTCCGTTCCTCTCTTCCCAGTAAACTACCTATATGCATATACAGTTCTTAATCTTTCATCTACTGTAGTTAATACCTTTGTCTCGATAGATAGGTATTCATAAGCAATAACTGAGACTGAAAACTATTTGGATATTACTTCCTGGTGATCAGGTGGTGCCCTGGCTTCGTAATTTTGATCTAAATTATTATTATTTTTTAATATTGCCTTTGATATTCAGTTATAGATATTTATAGCCAAACCAACGCTATTGTTGCACAACACATGTAACAACCATAACCCTTTTCAAGTCCAAGTTGCAAGATTGGCTCTGCTTTGCTTTGTGTTCCTATTCTCCATCGCTGCTTCTTGTGCTTACTTAAGATTGTTTTATTGCCCTGTGGCATTCTGTTGAGGACATTGAAACAGCTCTTTTATATCCAACTTTTTGTAGTTTCCGTCAATATTTTGTAATTTCTAATTGGTGTTGTTCTGCTGATAGGAGGCTTTTTGCTCAGAGCAGTTGATCTCCTGACGTACGTCTGACACCTCAAGGTGTTTTGGTTTGACAGTGCCCCACTAATTAGCTGTTGTTCACTTTAGTAGGTGAGAGTTTAGGGTGATGATGGTGTCTGGGCTTGTGATGGTGCCATCTGTCTCCCCCTTTGTGTTGCATTCTTCTTCATGGCTCCAACATGGATCCTTAAATCGGGATGACAACTTCAGTGCCCCCTTAGCCTCTACTATGGTTATACTTCGGCTACGTTTCATACTTGTGAGATTATTTTCAACAACATTTTAAAACAATTTTTTTTCAAATAAACCACTGATGTGTGAAAGATCCTGAGGGCCTTTGTGGTTTGTGAATACATTAATAAAATACATAAATATATAGAGTAATATTCCTTAGGCAAATATCAATGTCAAATTATTGAATTGTTTTAGAAGGAATCTTGAAAACATGGCAGCTCTTGCAGAATTACAATAAGAGCAGCATCTACAAAAGACAAAAATATAGACAAAGAACAAGTGGAGAGTTAACAAAGGTGGGCATTTTAAAACAAGACTAAATTAAATAAAATTGTATCAGCTCTTGAAACAGTTAAGAAAAAAACAACAAGTCACCCACAGTCCAAAACAATACTGTCTGCAAACAAAAGACAGAAATTTTGACTACACCAAACTGCCAAGCTGTTCAAAAACTACAAGGAAAAAATGAAATGCCGTAAGACCACTGATCTGGACATTTCCTTTTAAATTAGATTTAAAAATGTAGTGGTGTTTCTAATTCACACAACACAATGTTGGTGCTATGTTAATATGAAGTGACACAGAAGCCCAATTCCCTAAGGCACTTTTGGAAAATGATGAGAACATAGAGTTTGTGTGTTGGTCTTTATAAGTCAGAAAGTATTTACTAGAAATTAGTTCAATTGGTTGGTGAACATTTGAAGAGACAGCACCTAATGACTATTGATGAACTGACAGTAAAAATAAAGCGACTGTAAATATGTTGAAAACTATAAAACGTAATTTCACGTTATTGACTAATGATGTAAGGAGTAATTAACAAAGATAAAATAGCTACACTTTATATCGTATTGTTTTAAAGAGCATTCATATTAATTATCTCTGCTTAAATATCCATCAGACTTCATGTCAGACAAAAACAATTTGATTTGCAGGAATGTCGTCAGTCTGAGTCTGAGGGAACCGATCTCGCTATTAGCCAGATTTAGAGCTCTTTTAAAGTGTTTTCTAGACTAAATCTAAACTCCATAGGCTTGTTTGATCTATAACTGCACGTATGCATTATTTAGACACAAATACTTACAGCAACACATGCTGACAGCAGGACCCGGTCATTAATTTAATGGCTAATCCTCCTCAGATGAACTGGAAGGGAAATGTGGGTGCTTATGTTCAGTCTTTGTAAATTTGACCTCACTGGGACGTGACCAAATCCTTTAAAAACAACCCGAACGCAAGCAAACATGCACCCACACACCCACACAACTGTGCATCAACTTCCCTCCATTCTTTCCTCTTTTCCTCCTTCTTTCGCTCCCTTTCACTTTATGTGAAAGCTACATGTCACTACACGCAGGCTCGCATACATGCATCCGGATACAAACAAGAGGTACACTATCACAGGAAAGGCTGGTACCTTGAGGACAGAACAGGTTCTGCTTAATGGAGTTGGTGATACATCCGTTGGGCGTTCTGCTCGTTTAAAAGTCAGTGAAGAGCGGACAGGAAGCAGGTTGAGAGGACGTGAGAATACTGAAAGGCAAGAGCCAAAAAAAAACAAAAAAAAAAAAAAAACACCACAAAGGGACAGGACATATGGGTGAAACAGAAAAGGTGGGGGGAGTGTGACAAATAGGTGCAAATAACAACATTAATCCTACATCAGGGCTATCACTGAAGGGGGAGAATGTGTACGTGCAAACAAGGCCAAGCAGGTGCCTTGAATAATGTGGAGAGCTCTCTGAGCCTATCCAGGACACAGTTGTTTCTTTTTTTTTTTTTTTTTTTTTTTTTTTAGCATTTTATCTATATTAACTATATTACAATGTCAACATTGGAGGGTTAAGATTTACTACCAAAACTTTCAACCCTAAATGTACAACGAGCTAGACTTTGGAAGCACAATTTTATTTAAGAAAAAAGAATGATTAAAGAATGATTAAAACTGTAAAATCGGATAAATCTTAAATTTATTGTGTTTCTTGATTTTTTTATTAGTAAATTTGAGGTATTCTGTACAGATCAAATAGATATTAAAACTCTTATTTCTGAGAACAATTTTCAGTATTTTGGCCTTGAATCAAAGTTCTGTAAAAAGAAAAGAAAATATTTGCTATTTTGGTTGTAGTAAAGAAATAGGTTTAATGTTTGAACATAATTCTGACAGACCAATTAATTGGTTAGTAGTATACATAAATATAACGTTTTATAAAAAGCCAATGAGTTTACTAAGAACTTGTTCATGGAGAATACAGAAAGAAAGCTAATTTTTTGTGGAAATATGTCATTAAGAACCAGGAGGTAAAAAAGTGACCTTCCAACATAATTGTACAGCTTTTGAAGACATTTTTAGCTGTGTACTCAGTGCAATATGTCTGAATTTGAAACATCTTTTTATTTTTTTTGCCAAAGATATGATTGCCATATTCTAAGTCAACATTGCAATAATGACTGATTGCAATAAACCTTCATTTTTCTCACTCTTGTGTTTTTTTCTGTTAATACAATGTTCTCATCACTGTGGGTTTTAATATCTTGGCCCATATTATCTAAATTAGGTGGATGTATTCGACATATTTCACAACATTGGGTTTGAAATGTAAATACCACGCAAGCCGTCTATTACTTCACAGTTATTGTATTGTGCTTACAGCTGTTGCCAAAAAGTCGTTTCATTGTATTGCATAGCCCAATACTCAGTGATTTAAAGTATGTTGGACCTCCAACATGAACCCTCATCAGTTGGTGGTGGGCATCAAAGGGTTTTCCTGACAGTATTGTGCTGTGCTGGGTTCAGTTTTGGATTTAACTTTTCATTTCAATCACAGCCTGAATCCTAGATTTACTTCATTGTTCACATTTGATATTTCGGTAAAAATTATTCACATTTCCTACTATCTGACATGGAGTGCATTCTTAAATCAAGAAGATTTTTTGTTTGTTTTGTTATTTAAGCTATAAAGAAAACATGACCAAAATCACACCAGTGTAGAATTATGTAATCTTGTTATATTTTACAAGGAAACAGAGCAGATATTCTTTGGCTCCCTTTTGGAAATGACATGTTACATGACCAATAACTCACACAATAGCTCAAGACCAAAGTGGGAGCCTAAATAGACTTCACTATGACTCATCATGTCTTAAATTTGAGAGTAAGGCTGAATGAGGGGTACACTTGTTTATTTCACGTGTGTCTATGGGCTCTGGTATAAAAGACAAAAAGTAATCATTACATTTTCGCAGTAACTTGGGTTTGGATCTTCTGGCTGCTCCTATTCCTTTTATGTGCTCATATACATTCTCTAGTTCCTTAATGCATAGTTATCTGAACTTTTTAGTGGAAATCGTTTATCAGCTAATAGCTTTTTTTAGTGACATCTTCAACCCTTATCTCAGTGTAGTAGCTGTGATCACTACTGAGACTAAGAGCTCTGATGTCCAGGCACTAATTTTCTTTTTTCCCTGTGATATAAACCTCATTTTTCTTTTTCTTCCCTCTTTGATTGTTGCTGTCGATGAGCCATGATCCGTCAGGATTTGTTCTATTCTTACGTGTAATCTCCTCTTACCTTTTCTCATTTCATTTTGTAAAAAAATATAAATGCACAACTTTACAGTGTTTTGTAAGTATTCTGTTAAAATTTAGGTGCTTTATTTCTTGTGAATAGCTTTGATGTGATAATGCATGTAGATTTTTCTGCAATGTTTTTCAGTGTAATTACACATCACAAGGCTGCACTTTTTTTTGCCGATGACCCAATGCGGATATTTATAGAGATGTGCAGCTGAGTGCAGGGAAGTACTTGTTTGATAAGACTGATTTTTCAGATAAATTAACAAGCTCTGCATTTAACTAGAATAAGACTATTTCAATGCTAAAGCCAGTCTCAGGCAGCCTACTGCACTATAGCTGAGAAATATACTAAATAAAATGTAAGATTTATGGACTTGGCGTTCACACTGCATCAATTAAAAATATGACCTTTAGGGCATAATTTTCACAGTTCTTTAACTCTTAAATTAAGAGTATCTCACATGTTCATTTTCACAAAAAAAACCCAAAAAACTCTTTATTATCTTTTGAACCAGGGAAAACTCGTGATACAAAACAGAAGAATTAGGATTTGTATCCCTATGGAAAACAATGTAATTATGCTTCAGCCTTTGGGTCCCAGTACAGCTGTTGCCAGGCAACTGGGTTTGAGCACTTGATACTGACAGACAATAAAATGGCTGATTCGATTGATAGATTGTATTAACAGAAAAAATTTTAATAAAACATGCGTAGATGAATTAGGCTTGACAGTTATAGTGACCTTCGAATGCAGGGTAAGAAAATGTGGCATATCTAAAAGTGACCAAGTAAGACCAATATGAGGCTAGATTATAGAGAAGCAAAGCATACACAGATAGTTTGCATTACACAAACACTAAGCAGAGCAAAGAATATGTGGCTATATCCTTGAACATATGCTTTGAAAGTATGAATGGGGAAAAATATAAAAAGCAGAAAAATTTGTGTTGTGGATGTGATCAGTAACAAGGGTTATACTAGGACAAAGACAGCCTCAACATGAAGCAAAGGAAATGTACAGAGTTGTAATAAGAAGATTATTAGTTTTGTTTTGGGGTTTTTTTTTTTGAATTTTTTGACACTGAAATGGTAGGTTCCCTACTGGGGCTGACGTGATGCCAAAATGGTGTTATATTTTATATTTTGAACCTTGTAAACACTTCTGCAGTGATCATGTGCCTGCACCAACAACAAACACCAACAGCCCCAGTAAGCCAGCTGTGCTGAGTGAAGATAAGAGGATAAACTTTGGTGCCAGGCTTCTGTGTATGAAAAGTTCAAGGAGCAATAATAAGACTTAGGTACAAGCCTACAGTGAGTGGAGACTTTAAGTGTGTCTGTTTCGGCCATGTTAGGAATATTTTATATGTTCAAGTGTCTTTTTGTTAACATTTCAAAATATTTTGTCTTTGCATGTTCATTTTTTTTTTTTTACAGAAGTGATGTAGTTATTTACCCAGAACTCAACTGTGAGGAGACCAAATCAAGCTTTTGGTGAGTTTTCTATTGCTTATTAGTGTGTCAATGGGAGATGAATGACCCAACTTGTGTTGTGCTCAACATAAACACCATAATAACTGATTTTAATTAAGTATGGACAGCATTTCACCCACAGTAACTAAATATCTACGATATCTTTACCAAGAATGTTCAAGTTTCAAACCTCATGGTAAAATGAATGGTCCAGCGTCCCGTCCTTGGGACACTTGCTGCATATCTTTTCCCCTTCTTTCTTTACCAACATCCTGTCTTAATACTGCAAATAAGGGCTACAAAAATCTTTTAAAAGATGTTAATATTAAAATTTTTAGACAATTTTTGTGACCCCAATACCCTCTTAATATTAGATGCTCCTGGACTTGCTGGCACAGATAACTGAAACTAATTTAAAAAAGATAAAATAATTTAAAAAAGCACATCTACGTCACAATTTGACCTTGAACTAAATGTGAATGTCATTTATCCACTAAGCAATTCAGAGATTTTCCACTTGAATTTTTTTAAAAGGTTTTATTGGCTCTACTGGCCTTTATTTGGTAGTGAATTGACAGGAAGGTGGGTAAAGAGAGAAGGGGGAAGACATTCAGCAAGGGTCACCAGGTCGGGAACTGCACCTGCTACTATATCTGAATATCTGATTAAGCTTAACTTCCGGTCCCTTGTTTGATTTTATTTTGGCGTTAGCCAGGTGGCCATGCGCCATAAGTAGACCATGACCTTTTAAAGGTCTATT
Source organism: Girardinus metallicus (assembly GCA_903067095.1). Classification (NCBI taxonomy): domain Eukaryota; kingdom Metazoa; phylum Chordata; class Actinopteri; order Cyprinodontiformes; family Poeciliidae; genus Girardinus; species Girardinus metallicus. The sequence goes on along the minus strand of CAEGAE010065872.1, from coordinate 11,767 downwards.
TTTGTGTGCAAGGCTTGCAAAGCAGTAATACAAGCCAGATGCATTATTTTAGAGTAAAAGTGAATCTTGGTTTTCCATAGGAAGTTAACTGTTTTCTGCTCTTGTTTGTGGCATTCACAGTGAATGACTAGTGACTGCAGCAACTGTCTGCATGATGTTGCCTGCTCTGTGCGTTGTGCTTGGATGTCCCTTGAACGCTGTCCATGTGGGATAGTAAAACTTTTTTCAGGAACTTTTGTTCATGTAGAATATAGACTTGCATTAAAAATGTAACAAACCGAATCAGCAACAAGACAAAAAATTATTAGTAGTCTGCCACCTCAGCAAACTTCTTCACATGAAAACAACATCAGCAGATACAAGTTTATATAAAACTGCGCCTTTATGTGTGTCGCCAAGTATTTTTTAAAATATATTGTCCTATAAAGAATATATCTTATTGTTGTTAAATGAACATGTTTAATATCGTGTGGGACCTGCCACATCATAGTATCCTACACAAAAAGCGAAATATCTGTTACTGTCCTCATTTCAAAAAAGGAACAACAAACTTGTCAAAATGTGAGGTTTTGGGGCTCTTTTGTTTCCTCAAGACCATAACTGATGAAATCATACCTTTTGTCCTCTACCAGAAAATCTTGCAGGTGAATGTCCAGTCATCGGTACAGGACTTGAACCTAAGCACACTTTAGCTAGGCAAGAGGACAACATCTAAAGTTGCCTCTAAATCTCCCCAAAAAACTAAAAAAAATCTTTTGAATCCAGTACAGATGATGTGTAACCTTAAAAACACCGTTCATACTCAAACCCCCTCACCCCCATTGTGGCTGAAGTAAAACGTTTAATAGAGTATGGCCCAAAATTCCTCAGTTGTCATAAATTGTTGATGTCAGTTTTTGCTAGTATTGGCACAACCAGTTATTTGGTTTAGAAGAGAAATTAGCTTTTCGCAGATGGCCAGATTGGGTTGGATAACTTATTCCCATAATTAATTAAATCATCCTTTGAAAACGACATTTTTGAATTTATTCAAGTGATCTCTTCCGATATTAAAACTTGTTTGATGATCTGAGTCATGTGACAAAAACACAAATAAAATAGAGGAAATTGGTAAGGGGGCAAATAGTTTTCCACATCACAGTACTTGTCCTTGATTTTATTATCGCTCAAATAAGATTAGATTCGAACTTGGTATCGGGAGCGTGAAATCTCAATTCCCTCAATTTTGTTTCAAGGGAAAAAAAAAACATGTTCAGGTACTTCAAGTAGTTTTTTGTCTCAAGCACACAGGAGAATGTGCAGCACTAAATTATTTTTCAACAATAATGCAAAATTCTAAGTTTTCCTTTGTCCTGTTTACATGAAAAAGATGACCACGTTAGTTTAAAGAGTAGCTGCATGTGTGATGAACAAAACAAGAACAAATACATGGTGAATGATGAATGATGATTCAGAGATCCAGTTACAATTGTTTCTGGGGGAGGCAGAGGAGCAAAAGCTCTTAACACAAGCCTATTAAAACCTAAATTGTTTCAACGTGTGTTTAAGAGCTCAAGAAAACGGGATGGGAGTCATCTATGGAACAACTTGTAATATTTTCACAGAAAAATGTGTCATGTGGGTGCAGGTTACGATCACATACCCAAAAAATCATGGTAGGCGTTTATAATAGACAGGCTGTTCTGTTTAGGGCACAACTACATTTGATTTTTACCTTGTTTTAATTTTTATGCCAACTACATTTTAATGGGGCTGGGGTTTAACAAATACTCTATAAAATGTTATGAGCTGGAGGTGAAATAACTATGCAGCATTTTATCTGAAGCTTACTCACTAACTACACATAGGAATTTAATCAATTTCTAACATTTTTGTTAGATATACTGATCCATTAATTAATGTATTTCTGCAACAATTCATCTTAAAAGTAGAAGTTTAGCATGAGAAGGAAATAAAAGCCAACATAAAAGACCTTCTGCAGCTTGGTTGCAGGATTATTTGTGGCCCTCAGATTTATTTTGCTTTCACCTCAGACTGCAGCTCTTTAGTTTGGGTTAATGTTGGCCTGTCATACATCAACTGTTGACTGACTTTCAACTTGACAAATTCTGGTCCACGAGGCAAAAACTTGGACATCGCGGCTAAGAGCGTTAGAAGGAAAAGTAGCTATTTGCAGAGCTATTTGCATTGTGTTTTGGGAATATTCGAAGCTCACCGGTGCAAGCTGAAAGAACCCTGCAGAATTTACACGTTCACAATAGTGTGTCTGCTAGATATGTGCGATGTAAAGTGAAATGCAACATTTTTTTTACACAATCTGATTTCCATCACCACCTCATGTACTCTGTCAGCTTTCTCCGTTGCTGAAAATGTTCATGTTGATAGGAGATTCTTTTTAGATGTTCACATATCCTAATCAAGAAGAGTTTCCTACATTCCAGATTATATTCCCGAAAAGTGTAATTTGAAATAATAATAAAAAAAAACTACTGTATTTCTGGAGTTGTTATGAGATGGATTTTCAGTTTCAAGGGGAATACTGATGGGCATAGGATCTATTTTAGTCAGTAACAGAAATATTCACCTTTAACTTGCAACATAAATCTAATCCCCATATGAATAAACGCTTTCACTTGTTTTGCTTCTAAATGTTTTTTTTATTTTTTATTATTATTATTTTTTAGAAGAATTTGCAAAATAACATAATATCTGATTGGCATGCTGAGGAGATCGTAGAATAATTTGAATCTATTTTTCTGCAGCCGGGATATATTTAAAACATGCAGGGTAGTGGGCTCTGAGGACCAGGGCTTTTGGAGCACCACTTTGTGCTATCCTGCCAAGTTTTCGAAAAGTTTTTGCAGCCTTGTGTTTTGTTTTGATTTATTTAAACTCTGGCAGATTTCACATTCCTGTCTGCCTGAGTGGATTTGATTCTTTGCCCAACCTAAACTGGCAGTAAGAAGATAATCTCAGGTGCATTATGTGAAATTTATATTGCCCCCCTTTTATAATAGGGTTTTCAAATAGTTTATTATGCCTTGCTCGAAAAGCCTTAGAAATCTCGTAATATTCAGATCATGACAATGAGCGTAAATGTGGCTTGAAATCCAGCCCAGGTGTTCCGTGTTTAGATGCAAAGCGTGCTATGCGCCGCATTACCTGTAACTGGAATGCAAATCACGCAGACTTTTGAAAGATGCGGGGAAATGTTGCTAAACATTAATTGCAAATTGGGTCTTTAAAATGAAGTGGGTTTTTATGTTGCTGTAGTTCAGCTGTTCAGAAGTTCAGGCGAGACAATTAGGTGCCATATGTTCCTGAGTGATAAATCAGAAGGTAAAGATCATCTTCCCTTTCGTTCGTTGCCTTTCCTAAGTCTGCCTTCACTTCAAGGGAGGAAATATTCAGTATTAAAGAAACTCGGTGTGTCTTAGCTGATGTTTCTCCTTTTCACACACTAATGCTTTATAGTTATGTTCGTTTCTTTCCCCATTCTTGCAACACTCTCTAATGATTTCAATCCTATCATAGCTCTTGCTCCACCAAGGCCTGCACTGTCTTGGTTCAGCAGTCTCTGCTTTCCTGTTAGCACAGCCTCCCTCGTTGTCCCAAAAGTTTTCCTTTCCTCTCCCGACTTTTAGTTAATTCCTTTTTTTGCCTCCCCCTTCGTTTCTTTACTCTCATCTCCCACTGTGGTCCCCCACTGCTGCTGTGCTCTCAGGTTGTCAGATAAAGGTGAAGATCTTCTTTAGAGTTCCTGGCTCTGCCTTTCTCCCTTTTGGGGGATTTTTTTTTCCCCTTCCTTTTTTTTTTTTTCTTCTCTACCCCATCGTCTAACTATAGAATTTTCTTTTTGAGTCGCGATAGTGGCATTTCTGTTTGGGTTGGAGTGAGAGGGGAGATCTCTGCAGTGAGTGACCTTTGTTGATTTCTAAGGCTCATTATTCCTCATTGGGCTCAGTTGTGCTACTGTTGGGAGTGGCGCAAGTCTGGTGACAGCTACTGCTGAGCCAGAGCAAATCCCGGCGAATCTTTTTACTCTCGCTCCTGTTTTACTCCTTCTGCTTTCATTTTTGTTTTAATTCTCCTTGCTTCTCCTTCTGGCATTTTATTCCATTCATTTCACTTACTTTCTCTGCATTCTCATTCCACTAAGCCTCTATGTGCCTTAGTTGTGCTCTTTTCTCTTTTCCAAGCTTGGCTAGCTCAAAGTAGCTCTGACAGAAATGTCATTATCACTTAATTCATGGTCCACGTTCACATAAAAATGCAGCGCCCCACAGTTTGCGTCTGGAAAGGTCACTATTAAAACAATCAAATTGTCAGAGGGAAAAATCTCAAGTCGTTTCCTTTTTTCTCCGACTTTGAACTAAAATTTTTTTCAAAAGCTATGGTTTTAGCTTTTGTACTAATACATCATTTGATGTTACACTTTTTTGATAGGTCTTGCATGGCTGTGCCATGTTATTATCAGAAAAAAAAACAAATACACAAAAAACTGTATTTTTGATAAGGAGACTGCAGATATTGGATGGAAGACTCTAGCAAAGAACAAAGGAAACCAATAAGCTTATAAGCTGAGGCGAGAACCACATGCACTAATCAGGGGCAATGAGGGACAGGCGGCAGAATGTAAGCAGGTAAACTGAGGGTGAGACACTAATTAACTCGAGGGAGCTCCACTGAAACTCAAAGAAACTCTAAATCAGAGAGAGGAGATAACCCTGAACTAAGAGTGCTTTATTCAAATGGAGAAAATAGGAGCACGAGATCAAACTGAGAAACCAAATCCAACAGAAATGAACTTATATGGCAACACTAACCGACAACCTAATAAACTTTAAAAAAAAATGTAAGAAAGTGATCAAAACACAAGAATAAAACTCAACCCCCCGATAATTATGAAGGTGTTTTTATTATGATGCAGGTTAATCTCATTCATACTGTGGTTATATCAAGGTTTGAGAGGCGTGTTTCAAAACATTTGTGGACAAACATTAAGATCAAGAAACACACCAGATGGGTCAGGGATACATTTGTAGAAAATTATGGTGAGGTTTTCTGGACAGCATCCTAAGCTTTGATCATTTTGAAACACTGTAAAATCAGATTCCTAACAATGGAAATGGGGTAGCAACGTAAACCAGTGGACTAAGGAGAGACTTAGAAAAGTAACGGAGGGGTGCTCTGCTGGGCGACAGGCTCCAAGATGAAGCCTTGGATAAATAGGTGGTGCATTGTATGTATTGTATGATATTCTGCAGACAACCTCACCTTTAAAGTTTGCACCAAGATATTTGGGGCACACAGCAAAGAACAAATCCAACTTTCACTCTATTTGTGGTAAAAACTAAAAGTGAACATCATCCTGAACATATCACCAGACACAGGGATGCTAGTCGAAATAGTAGATATTTGGAGAGAGCTAGAAGCGGAAGAAAACCTGGTTGAATCTTCAAAAGTTTTGGGGGCTGGAATGGAAGTTCACCTTCCGGCTGGATAAAATGCCTGAAAATAGAGCCAGTGCTACAATAGTTTAGATCAAAGCATGTTCACCCAAATAAAGTAGAGTGTAATGAATCTATTAATGTTCGGTCTCCTTATGTACAAAAAGATTGTTTCAGATACAGATCCATTAGTATAACGACTGATGGCACCCGTGTGCTTCTCATTTTGAAAATGCCACTTTCAACATAAGAAAATCAGAACTACAACAGTATAAAGTGTAACAATGTCTAGTACAATGCAACTGGACAATATATAGCAAATAGAGCAAAATCCAGAAAATTACATCACTACATTTGTATTTTTGCTGGAAGTAAATGCCCTTGGTAATAATTTTATATTTACAGTGCTGTACGAGATTACTTTGCCTCAATGTAGTGTTTATTTTTTTGTCTTTTATTTATTTATTTTTTGCTTGTTTGTTGTTGTAGTCATCTAAAGCCCTTAGAATTGTGTTGTTGCTGAAAATGTGCTATACAAATAAAACTGCTGACTTTAAAGTCAACAGTATCATGGGAGATTTTCATATGTGCTTGAGTAATGTCATGGGAGCCGTAATTGAAAGGTCAAAATGATAGTTGTGCAGTGTGAATACATAATACATGTTGCTTTCAAAAGGGAAAGTGCCATCGCCATGGACAGCCTCTCACTACTTAAATTTTTATGACGTTTGTTTTGGATACCTCTAAGTTTTATTTAATTTTTTTTCCAGATGGCTGATGGTTTTAATAATAAAAACGTGTCCACAGAAATTTCTAACAACCGACACAAAGGCAGAAGGAAGAGCAGAGAGAGTGCGGAAGGAGCCTCACAGCAGTAGCAGTGTGCCTCCTGCCTGGCAAGTCTCTGGCATGTGAATGCGGCCGCTGTAATTGCATGTCATTGAGATTCATTTGCCAGCTTCCTTCCGCAACAGTGCAAAATCCATACAGAAATGCCGTTTTGGTGGTTGTGTCTTTCTGCTTCAAATGACTTTGATGAATGATTACGTTTGGAGAGAGTTCATGCATGAAGAGTTAGCTAGTCACGAGCGTCCTGCTGTGTCACAGGACGTCGTCAATGTTTTGAACATGGCATGTTATTGTCAACGCTGATAATGAGTAGATCGTCCACGGCACCAGGAATTAGTAAGTGGACACTGTCACATGTTGACTGCAATCAACAGAAATGCATCATCAAGCTGAAAATGTAATGAAAGCTAAGATTGTTTGATAAAAATCATGGCTCTTTTATATCATTGCATATTTGTATTTGAAAATGTCTAACTGGGCACACATGTTGTGTCAAATACTATGACACAATAAAACAACTTGTTCTATAACTGTAAACAGACACACTAAACATTGTGTTATTTATTGGATCTACCAAACAAGTGGATATCATTTAGAATTATTTTTCTCAAATAAAAATTCATACAAGTAGTTTATGAATTTGACTAGCAATGCTGACTGAAAATTCACTGTTCCAAGTGGCTCTTTACCAAATCAATGCTCTTTGCTTATCCTCTGTTACTTCACTGTTCTACATCCAATTCAAATTCTAACGAGAGCAGTGTTTTAAGTCATTTTAACTTAGTTCCTTACAAAATCAATCCCCCCACCCTCAATTCAATTTGAGTATCTGCAGTGTCCTGCATCTGCACAGGCCAATATAGTTCTGCAGCAGCAGTTGTAAGCCTTTGTTTTTAAATCTACTTTTAAAAGCAACTCTGTTATTATAACTATGGCCAAAAGCTCTGTAGATAAATTTGTTTTCTTCATCCAATTATTTGCTGTAATAAAGTAAAATTACACAGCCATTTCATATTTTCAATAGTTGAGTCCTATTTTGGTTTGAAAATGTTCTGTCTTTAATCAAACTTGGTCACATTTATAAGAAAGAAGTGAGACAACTTTGGGTTGACAAAAGAAGAGGTTCTCCCAGGCCTCCATTCATGCAAATATTACCTCTCCCATTGGACAGTGGAAGTCCTTAGACCAGCAGGTAAAAATTCCAGTAACTTTTGTATTTCTATAAAGGAGCAAAAAGTTAATGCAGGCCAACACTTTTCTTATAAAAGGTATCTTCTAGCTCCTATGGACAAATGAAAAACTTTGTGTAGGAAATCACTATTCAACTCAGGTGTCATAATGTGAAACAGCAATGTATTTTAATCATGCCTAGGCAAAGACATTTTTTTAAAAAATTTTTAAAAATAATTAAAATAATGTAGGGTTGTATCAGTACAGATGTTTTTAAGAATTGTTGGAATGTATAACGTTTTACCTAGAAACTCCACTGTGCTTTCAGGTCGTAAAGTTGCTACTGTAAGAAAACTTCCCATCTTATTTTTACAAGCACAGCTAAATAACCTTAATAGACATGCCAATTTGTAAGTCAGTAAGTTTGAGATTAAACGTCTAAAAGACCAAATAAGTTCCAACAGTGACAATGCTAGCAACTAGAATATTTTATATTTGAGTTCTTTTTGGGTCTTCTACTACCCTTATCATACTTTAACTATTTATTTGTTCACCTCTTAGACTATGTGCTAGAGTTCTGAGAATTGCCAGCAGAGAGCGAATATAAGGAAAACACAGACTAGATAGGGAGAGACTCTGAAGAGAAAACTGAGTGGGTTTTGGAGATATGACTTGGAAAGTAAGAAAGGAAACAAAAGGATGTGAAAAAAAGATTCAAGTAGGCTATGAAAGAGACGGGAGAAGGCAAAAGAAGGAAATGCATGTAAATGCAAGGCAGAATGGCACAGCTTAAAAGTTACGTAAATGTATTTGTAATTCTACATGTAGTGCTCCACGTTCTGACATTGGAGAGGGCATATTAAAATGAAATAAAATGAGCAATAATCATAGTGAGCTCCTATGGATTTTATATAACAGATGGGTCCAATAACAATGCTATTTACTCTCTGTGCCTCTAAATTGCACTGATTTAGGCCTTTTTCTGTAAGCAGCAACACATTTTTGGCCGCATAGTCCATAAGAGGAAAAATAAAACTGGAAGTTAAGAAGTGAGACAAGGAGAAAGAAACATAACTAAATAAATAAAGAAGAAAAAAAATTGGAAGTTGAAGGCAAAAAGGGTAAAATATTTCTTGATCAATTTTTTTTTTCACTTTTTGACCTCCATACACAACCATCTTAACAAATATTTAAAAATGTTGTTAGAAATGACAGTGACTCTAGGCGCTCATCTTGTTTAACATACCTCTAAAGCAGCATTAATTAGATGCAGTTTTTGAACAAGATATTTTTTTTGACACATTTGTACAAGGAAAAGCTATTTAGGTATTTTTAAATTTGCAAAGCTGTTTTAGGAAAGTGTTATTTGACTGTGTAAATATGTTGTTTTTTTTATCTTTAAAGTAAATCCTGCAAATTTCTTTAAAAAGTGAAGAATGAGTGTAGTGTACGATTCTCTACAGTAGCAGTATGATGTTTGGTAGATATTTCCTAATTTGAAAAAGAAAAAAAAAAAATACTGAAAAAGAAACTGACAGAATAATTTACTTTCTGATTAATTTAGCTAATAGTTTACCTCGTGCACACCCATAAAGCATCTTCTTAATGCCCTTTACAAAGCAAACAGAAAAGTATAGAATCAGCTCTGTCAAGTTAAATAGACAGATACAAAGTTAATTACAGCATTTTACACAACCATCTTTGAAATTGTTCTTTTTACTACTCATGAACCAAGAGTTAAAAGTTTTTTCTTCCTTCTGAGTTACTGTAATGGCGACAAGCACACTGCATGCCAGATTCTTCATCTTACGTTGAGGCAAATTGTCATGGCGTTATAATAAAAAGCCTTCTTAGAAATATATTCTTTTATAGTCAGAAGGTGTCACTCACTAACGTCACTAACGTCATCTTAATTCAGTCCGTCCAATCATATTCTGTTAAATCAAAAAATACTGACTCTAAGTGAGTTGTGGTTGTCTACATGAGACTCATGTATTTATAATGCATCACGTCATTGGCAGTTTTTCGAGATAAGTATCATGCTAATAACAAAGCGAAGACCTGCTTGGCTACAGGATCACCTGATAACTGACTGAACCGACAGAACGTAAAGATGTTATTCTTTGATGCTAGTCTCTTATTTTAGTGAAATGTAAATATTTTGCAGTGCACTTGTTGGATAGTTTCAGTGGAGGAGAATAATAGATGACAAAAAAGCTGGTTGATGTTGATAGTTTAGTGCAGAATTAAGTTAGGACAGTTTCTAGGGCTGCAAAGTGGAAGGATAAGAAGGAGAGGGAAAGATGCAAATGCACTGTTTATGAGTGGGGAGCCAATCTCCAGCGACATATGGTACTGTGTGGAGAAGGAGCTCCTTCAGAGCCGGCCTTATCTGCAAAATGCTCCTCCTCGGCTTGATTGAATGGCTAATCTCCTGTTCTGACAGCATGACAAGACTGAAAGTACATAAAGACACCGAGCCCAAGGAGATGGAGGGATCTGGTCGACCTGGGAACACTTCAGGGGCATTTAGCCTCAGGATACACGCAAGCAGTCAGTGAGAAGAAAGAGGAGATGAGGAGTAGAGTTATTAGTACTAAACAAAGAAATGAAATTATTATAACAAATTTGACAAAAGGCAAATGAAAATACTTGAACACATTTGAAATACAATTAAAAATCAGTGCTGTGTGGTTTCATATAGACTTAGTTTATTATTAACGATAAAATATAAATTAATGATCATGATTGCTGGAGTCATTTGTCACACACGTTTTCCCAAGGAGAATCACCTACAGTGTGCCTGAACTCTTCCTTACCCACCAGTGCCCGCCACTGATTTTCTCATTTAGACCTCCACAAGTAATTAGAGTTCATTATGAACATTTCTGATGCAATTATTTAGCTAATGAAATCTAATTAAAAACCCGCAGTCAGCGTCCCCCATTGTTTTTGCCCCTGTGAAACAGAGCTTCCAGCATTAATAGCGAGACCTTTAAACCACTGGAGGTGGGACAGAAAATAAAATAAAAATAATAAAAAAAAAAAGACTATAACAATTAGTAATTTCTGGTCTTTTTTTTTTTTTTCTTCCCATTACCGTTTCCAGAACAGGGGAGGATAATCCTGGTTCTTGAGGGTCTTTGTAGTGCATGTTGTAATGTTTTCCGGCTCCAATGCACCTGAGTAAAAAAAAAGTAGAATTGTCTCTGCAGCCTGTAACCAGTTCTGCATGAGCCTCCTAATGACTAGTTACTGTGATGCAGAAGCATATGTAGGACAGCGGCCCAGGAGGACCAGCGCTGCTCACCACTGTGGTAGGACATGTGCACTTTAGCAAAGCTGCTCTAAAACTCCAGAAGACAAGCTTCCAGTTTTTGCAGTCAGCATAAATGTGGCAAATTCTTCATTTAATTTCTTAGGCTACTAATTCTTATTCATGTAGCATATTCAACACTCAAGGTGCAATTGCTTGTTATCAAGAACAACATAGATAGTTCCCAAATAGAGCAGGCAAAGTTGAAATATACCTGATAGAGGCAAAATCTAGATTAATCCTCAGGTTTTCACACCTCTGAGGAACTAACAGTAGTCATCTAGCTAGATAACACAGTTATCCAAAGAATTTAACAGGTCACATATGTAATTAATAGGTTGACTGTGCAAAGCTCTGACTGTTAACAAAATTTAATGTTAACTCTGACTTTTACTAATCCCATTGGTTCTTGTGAGGAGTCTTGCTGCAAACATTTGAGCCTTTCGAAAACAATTGTCATTTCTGCTAAGATATGAAACCATTGCAATAATCCAAATGAGAAGAAATACCAGCTTGCATCTACCGCCTCCAATTATTTATTATATTTTTTCTCACACGGTGTCTCCGTCATTTTGAAATATTTCTCAAGTGAAAAAACTGTTTAGGACCAGTTGTTTCATGTGATTGCTTAGGGAAATGAAATAACACAACAGCTGAATCTAAATGGCTGATTTGTTGCCTGATATTTGAAGTCACACAATTTGGAGCAATATTCAAACATTCTGTCCAATTTTCATGGGGGCAAAAGGGAGGACCCAGAAAAATTTCAGCTTGACAAATGAAATAAAATGATTCTCAAATACAATTGCAGCCAAACAGGAAAACAAACTGTAACGTCAACTAAAGATACATTCAAGGCTTTTGAACAGTATTACAACACCTTGAGATAGCAATGAATTAGAACAATCCATCCATCCATCCATTTTCTGTTCACCCTTGTCCCTTAATGGGGTCGGGAGGGTTGCTGGTGCCTATCTCCAGC
>CAEGAE010065870.1:0-52032 GCA_903067095.1 Girardinus metallicus | reverse complement strand
TATCTATCTATCTATCTATCTATCTATCTATCTATCTATCTATCTATCTATCTATCTATCTATCTATCTATCTATCTGTCTCTGTCTTTATCTCTATATCTCTATCTCTGTCTCTGTCTCTATCTCTATCTCTATCTCTATCTCTATCTCTGTCTCTGTCTCTGTCTCTGTCTCTGTCTCTGTCTCTGTCTCTGTCTCTGTCTCTGTCTCTATCTCTATCTCTATCTCTATCTCTATCTCTATCTCTGTCTCTGTCTCTGTCTCTGTCTCTATCTCTGTCTCTGTCTCTGTCTCTGTCTGTCTGTTTCTTTGACCTGTGGAGTGTTAAATCATGCAATAGTGTCAGAAATCAAAACATTTTTGTATCTGATAATTAACTCCAATACTAACCATTTAAATCAATATTTGTGCAACAATGTTTTTTATTTTTCACACATAAAGGATCAATGACGACAATTTACTCATCTGGACATAAAAAAAAGTAATTTACATTTTTTATATCCACTAAAAAAAAAATCTAGACACAAAAAAAACATTGAAATTGATCTTTGGTAAAAAAAAAATAATTATATTACATTTAGATTTTTTTTTTTCAATGGGTTATCTTTATTATTGAACTTGAGACACATATACAGTTCAGGGTCAAATTGACCCGCTGATTAAAATCAATACAAATTAGTCAAGTAGAGAGTATTTATGTTTCCCCACTTCTGCTGAGTTTACCCACAGGAACAGAAAAGCTTCCTGTTAAAAGTTGTATGAACTCCTGCCTTCTCGCAGTTTCCTAGTGAAGTAAAGAGAGTAGTGAGAAAGTGGGCTTGTGTGGGGGTGTGTGTGTGTGTGTGTGTGTGTGTGTGTGTGTATGTATGTGTGGTGAAATTTGTCTCATAGTTGCAAGGAAACGTATAGAATTGGACATTTTTTTATCTTTTTTACCCTTCAACTTGTGGCCGGGTCAAATTGACCCAAACAGGATCTATGTAACATGTAGACGCAGGGCGTGGTGCAAATGTGTAAAATGAACACATTTTCAATTTACATGTAGAGTGCACCTATTAAGACAAATAGAAAAAGTTTTGTGCAAAAAAAAAAAAAAAATACAACTATTTAAAAAAAAAAATATTAAACTTTAAAACGGGTCAATCTGACCTGCAACATAACAGGAGGGTTAATTTGGTGACGTCTGGTCGCTCTATCTGAGTGTTTCTAATAATAGGAGTGTTTTATTGTTTTCTTTCATCCTCTCTTAAATGGAAACTGATTCTGTTTTTGGCTATAAACGCCTGGAATACTTTACATTTCTCTTGTGGCGTTCCGTCCTCCACGCTTGGATCGCTCTGCTCTGCGGCTTTGTCTCCTGTTGTTTTTGGTAAATAACAGCTTGTCTTGCAGCCAGAAACATTCAGGGGTTTTTTGTTTTTGTTGAGTTTGCACATTCTCCCTGTGCATTCTTGGTGTTCTGGCCGTTGATGTGCATTGTTGTCTTTGCTTCTGATCAGTTTATCAGGGTTGCAATTTAACTTTTGACTTTATCTAAAAAGTATTCAATCTCTTATTGCTGCTTTCTTGTTACAATTAATTGTTTCAGATTATATATGCAAACTGTAATTTTCAAATAATTATTTCATTGATTATAGAGGGGAAAAGGCTGCCCATCTCTGAGAAAAACTTCTGCATGATAGTGCCAATCTTTGCAGGAAGGACAACAGTTTATGGATTTGAACTCAAAATTTTATCAGCATTTGTGTCATTTACAGTGATAGCAAAAAATTACAATAAAAGAATTTAGAAATTAATTTGTGTCATGTTTTTAACAAATTCCTGCGAACACAAATAAAAGCTAAGTTAGCACAACGAATGCAGTGCACAGATAGCTCATTAAATGCTATCAAATACATTTATTTTTATGATCTTATGAAAACATAATTAAAGAAATATTATGAAATTCTGCCAGTCTTAAGTTTTTATCTAGACAGAAATGGAGATAATTGTTAATGAAACTGGGCCAAGATCCATCATAGTTTAATTTTGTTTATTTTTATAAGATTTTTGCAGATTTTTTTCCACTAATGATATCCATTGTCTGTCTTTATTTTTTTATAGTGTACTTACTGCAGCTTCTCGCTAGAGGGCAGTGTAGTGCTTCTCAAAACACAACACAAAACGTTACCTAATTTTTACTAGAATTTTAACAGCCTAATTTTGTAATTAACAAAGGATATACTGGGGGAAAAAACATGTTTGAAACATTTACATTTACTCAAGATCCTTTTTAATTTCCTGTTTGCAGTTTTTTTTCTTAAATTTACAACATTTTCTACTGACTTCACAGAATAAAACAACCATAAAAACATGAATTAAAGTGTAAACATTGCAGATCTTTGACCCTGTTGTAATGAAACGCACATCTCAGTCTCTTCAGGTTTTCCAAGTTTAAATGCTGCACTTTCCCCGCCTATTTCCCTAATGAAGTGAATGTGTGGGGAGCAGAGTTGGGCTGGCTTTTAGGCATCTGACTGTATTTGGAGTTGTTAGACTTGCAGATAAGTTTTTCCTGCTCCTCTTCAACTGGTGCTGCTCAGACCGCAGCCTGCATCCTCACACTCAGCGCTCAGCTGCAGGATGGCTGCGCTCCCAACGCTCTGGCTCTTATGGATGTGTGTTTTCACATTTGCAGGGAAAACGGCAGCAAGCGGTGAGTTCATGCAGCTTTTTGTTTATACACAAAGGGCTTGAAGTGGGGCAGCAGAACATGATTTTAGTCATTTTTTATGCTTATTTGCTTTCTTTCAAAATGGTTATTGATAGAGAAGAGAGAAGATTTCCAATATACTTTGGGTATTTATCACATTTCCTAGTTTTTTTTTTTTCTAATATTTAAAAATTACATAATAAGATGGACCAAAGTATAAAGTTAAGTGGAAATTTTGGCATTTTATGGACAAAAAATGACAGTAATTTATATAATAACACAAAATAACAAAATCAGGCTTTTTGAAAATTTTTCCAAATCAGTTTCTTTCAATAAAAAAACTTATGAAACTTTAACAAAAACTGCAGGTGTTTGTATATATCTGGTGGATTTTTGGTAAAAACATGTTTGTTCTTCAGTCAGTGGAAAGAAAAAACAGAAATTTAACTCAAGTAAGAGTAGAAATACTTCATAATAAAATTACTCAAGTAAAAATTACGTCATCAGACAGAACAAAATATAAAGTTAAGTGGAAGTTTTGGTATTTTAAAGACAAAATTATTGTACTGTTATAGTGTTTATGTATGTTGGAGTGAACCAACAACTCATTTAAAGTAGGGGTGATGCGATTAATCGTGATTAATCGGTTACTGAAGTAGTTTTCAGCTAATTTAATAATCAGTTAATCATTAACAGACTAAAAAAAACACAATTTCCTGGAAGAACAACAAACTCAGAGCAGTAATTAAGCCAAAACTGTAAAAAAAATATATACCTTTTGCATTTTAATTATAAAAATAAAAACATTGTCAATTGATACTTTTTTTTTTACCAAAGATTTCTCAAGTGGCTTCATTTTAGCTTCACCTGGTTCAAATTCTGTACAACAACATATATTAAGCACCTTTTGCTGTCCAAACAATAGTCACTAGATCAGCAGAAATGGTTGAGCTTTTCACATGTTGATGCTGAAGTATTTCTTTAGCTCTAGATTCATCTTTTGCTACAAATGTTCAAGCGTTCACTAAAGGAATGATTACATTTCTGATTTATAGAGGAAATTTAATGATTTGCTTATTTTAATGTATTTCTAATGTTGTTTAAAAAATAAGCTTGTGGTTAAATAAGTTTTTGATCCGATTAATCGATTAGTCATCAGAATAATCGACGGCTAAAATAATTGTTAGCTGCAGCTGAGATTATTTGCTCAATTAGATACACAAACAATCTCATACCTCTCTTAAAACACCAGAGTTTTATTATTGAAGCTGCCTGATTATTATTATTATTTCTTTTTTCTTTTGTGGTTTGGGATAAATAGCTGTTCTCCTCTTGGATTCAGGTTCAAACGTGTGCACCTCCAGAGGAGCCAGCACATGCAAGCAGTGCCTGGCTGTGCACCCCAGCTGTGCTTGGTGCTTCCAGGAGGTGGGTACTTTACTTTTTTCTGCTTCGCTTCATGTAAGTAATGAGCTGCCAGGCTGATGCAGGCTGGCACCGACCTCCCCATCAAGCAGCTGTAAACCCGGCTGAATTTTCTTAAAGCGAGATACTCAATCGTTTGTGACGCCACAAGCATCATTAAGTGTCCCATGTGTCTTTACATGAGGATAGAGTCCGGTTTCCTAGTGCCAGCTCAGTTTATTACTGTAAAACTGAGTAATGCGGGGAGGAATACGCAATATTTAGTCATCTAAAAAGTATTTACAGACTTATTTATGATTTTAACCTGGGTTCCCTTAGCAGGGACTCGTTGAACTTGTCCTTTTTATGTACAGCTGCTCCAGAATTGTTAAATTGACTTTATTTTTTAACTTTTCATCATGTTAACTTCGTCATCGTTCCCTCATCAAAAACATACCTGGCAGGCAGAGTTGAGTAGTAACTAGATACATTTACTCAATTACATTAACTTGAGTAACCTTTTTTGGAAAAATTTGACTTTTTTCTATGCTTACTTTTTACTTTAATCTTGAGTAGTTTTTATTATGAAGTATTTCTACTCTTACTTGAGTAAAATTTCTGCATTTTGTTTACCCACTGAATTAAAAACAAAAATGATTTAACCAAAATTCACCAGACACAGACACACACCTGCTGTTTTTGTTAAAATTTCATAAGTTTTTTATTGAGAGAAACTAATTTGGAAAAAAAATATTTTGCCCTATTTTTAACTTTTGTCATTTTTGTCCTTAAAATACCAAAATTTCCACTTAACTTTGTATTTTGTTCCATATGATGTAATTTTAAATATTAAATGACTGATAATTTGTTCAGTTACTCAGTACTTGAATAGACTTTTTACCAAATACTTTTTTACTCCTACTTGAGTCATTTCTTAGACAGCTACTTTTTATTTTAACATGAATAAAAATATGTTGAAGTAGATCTACCCTTACTTGAGTAAAATCTTTGGGTACAAGAGACTCAATTCAATAATTCAAAGCAAAGCAAAGCAAGGGGGAACAAAAAGGGGGAGGAGCTGTCGGTTACCGGTTGCTACGGTAACCACCAACTGCCAAAAGCAGCAACAGAACTTATGTACCAATATGTCAGAAGAAATAACTTCTTGACTTTAAATTTTTTTTTTTTTTTTAATTTGAACACTAAATAATTAACCCTGTTACATGTGCAGCATTTTTACAACAACTCAAGATAACGTAGTTGCTTGATTGTGTTACAAAATGGCTCTATATGCTTGGAAAGTACACAGTACAGCTCCTTTTATACTCTATTGCGATAGAAGACAATGGTTTTGACTGAAGATGTTTCACGTTGCTGTTCCAATCAGGACTTTGGTCATGGAGTTGTCAGCTCGTCACGCTGCGACCTGAAGAAAAACCTGATCACGGCGGGTTGTGAACCATCCGGTCTGGAGTCTCCGACCAGCAGACTCCAGGTGATCGAGGACCGGCCGCTGAGCAACAAAGCGGCCGGAGCGACCCAAGATGTCACCCAGATAAAGCCGCAGAAACTGCATATCACTCTCAGGCCAGGTGGGTTCACTTTAGAAACCGGAGAGTTGCGGTCCCAGTTCAGGAGTTTTATTTACAGTCAGAAACTATGACACGTTTCCCAGATGATGCAAAGCGCTTCACGGTGAAGGTGCGGCAGGCAGAAGACTACCCGGTTGACCTTTACTACCTCATGGACCTGTCCTACTCGATGAACGATGACCTTTTCCGCCTGAGGACGCTGGGCCGCGGTCTGGCCGAAGCCATGAACCGAACCACCAGCAACCTGCGCATGGGCTTCGGGGCTTTTGTGGACAAGCCGCTGTCGCCGTACATGTACATCTCACCTGAGGCGGCCGTGAGAAACCCCTGCTACAGGTAATATTATTATTATTATTTTATGGCGTGATGTGACATTTCCAAATGGAAAACACTGGCGTTTTTAGTATTTAATTGAACTTAAACTCTACTTCTAACACTCTAATTCTTAAAATTAAGTGACATGTTCACAAGTAACTGAGTAAAAACAGTTAGATATCTGTGACATTCCCTCCTGCGATCATGTTAAACTCTAACAGCATGAAAGCTTTGTTGACTTAACAAAGAGAGTAAATATTTTAACAATGTAATTTGCAGCAAATGTTTGCATTTTTTGTGCAAGACATCATGGAATTTAACCCCAGCTAAGTGAAAAACAAACGTGACGTAACAAAGGGAAAACTTTTATTCAAAGAAACTTGTTTGCTGAAACCTTGAAAGCATGTTTGTTGCTTATTATTTTTGACTTGCTGTATTGAAATCCTGACTTGTATTTGTGCATGCCCATGTCAGAAACAGCGCTGATCTCAGCGGTTGTTTATGTCTGTGTGTAACATCATTAAGCAGATGATGTCATTTAAGTGAGGACATCTTTAATCGTTGTGCTGCTTAGTAAGAGAGCAGTCAGAGTCACAGCAGTCGTTAAAGGCTCAGCATGGCAACCACAACTGCTCGGTCAGCTGCTCTCAATCAGCCGCAGGTAGTTTAACTTGCAGAGTGAGAGCGACTGCTTGCAAGCTGCTGCACTGAAACTCCACCCAGACGCTCCTCTAGGATTGATTTGTTGGTTTAATGTCTCCTGGGTACAGTTACGTTCTGTACCCAGTTACGTTCTGGCCGACAGGAATGTTTCATTGTAAGATAAAACAAATTGAGGAGTTCCTGACATAGAAGAGAAACATGGGTCCTGGTGGAGAAATTAATCTTTTCTCAGTATCTATGAAAATATTTGTAGAAGACTGGAAAGCTCAGCAAAAAAATTAACACACTGAAGATCGCTTTTACAGGGAACCTATTACGCAAAGTTTACATTTTTCACGTTTTTGTGTTTCAGTTTGAGTCTCTAGTTCTTCTAAAAACAGCTGAAGTGCCTAAAAAAACACCAAGCCGTTTTTTGGCAATGATTTGATGTTTTTTAGTGTATGGAAAATGATCCATTTCAAAAACCTCTTGATTGTTAAGTCACAAATCAGCAGGCATTGACCATCACCTAGCAACCCCAGCATAGACCAGCCCGTTACCTAGCAACCCAAGCGGAGCTCGAGCACATTTGGGCTATGTTCGCACTGCAGCCTGATGTGACCCGATTCTGATTTTTTGTCAAAACTTGTTTTTTTTTGCCGTGGTTGTTCACACTTCCAAATATATGGAGAACGCAGTTCACACTGTGTATTCCAGGAAGTAAACATGAATGCTAACGGTGGAGCATAGCTTGTCCGACCGGAGTCAGCTCTTTAACAACTTAATCTTCATTACAGTCCGCCTTGGTTGTTGTTTTTCTTCCTGCTTGTGTGTATCAGGATGCAAAATAGGAACATTTGTGCCCCCTGCTGGCATTGGGGCATAGTTCATGAGGTTAGCACTGGATTTTGTTTGCTTTAGAAACCCAAATCCAAGACTTTCAAAGTGACCTATTTATGCTTCCTTGGACAGATTAAGAGAAGTCTGTTGGTTATACAATGTCATACATAATTTTCATTACGTCTTTTTGCATAAAATCATTCTTGAATAATTAGGTTTTTGTCTGCTCAGTTTTGCCTATTTTGAGCTCCTTTCAGGATGAGCTGTTTTAGAGCCTCTTGTCATTTAAGTCCAAATAAGTTGCTATTGGCCACGCCCCCCAACTCAACACTTACACATGAAAATGGCTGCAAACAGTTGGACAATTATACAACTGTACATATTTGAAAAACAGAAGTAGAGAATGCAGCAAGTACTTGTCTTTTCCAGTAGCCATTGTACAGCTCATACAGTGGTAAAATCAACTGACCAAATGTGCTGGAGTTCCTGGGTTGCTAGGTAACAGTCTAGGCTTTAACAAACAGAGCTTGTGACATTAGATTCTTTAAACATAAACTACCATGATTGTTTTCCAAACACCAAAAAACATAAACTTATTGAAAAAAACTTGGCTGTGTATGTGTGTGTTTTTTTTAAGCTTTTGGGCTGCTTTTAGAAGCAGTTGAGACCGAAATGGATGAACAAAAACAGGGAATATGTGAATTTTGCATAAGAGGTCCCCTTTAAAAAGGAGATTCTGCTGCTTCACCTGCAGTTGTGGAAGAAGGAGCAATATGTGCAAACTAGAAACTTTGATGTTTTGAAATGTTCAACCTTTGTCTTGGACCATTTGCTACATGCTTTCCTCTTCTCTTCCCACTTGTCAAATTGCTGTTCTGTAATGGTCACTGTTGCTGAAAATATTCTACAGGAAGTGAAAACTAGCAAAATCAAATGCACGGTAGAGGCAGCGAGGCTGATTACTGGCAAAAGACAACATTGCACAAAATGGAGCTGATGATCAGCAGGGCTGGGACAAAAGGAACTAAAGGAAACATCTGGTGAAAGAGAAAGCCTGTAAAGGGAACTAAAACAGGAAATAAAGTTTGCAGCCATAGAAAATAGACATCAGACATCAAAATAAAAAAAGTTTATCATGCAAAATTAATTAAATAGTGAATTTCTGTTCAATTGACAGCATTAATACCACCTGTCTGCCCCAGTTCGGCTACAAACACGTGCTGTCTTTGACGGAGGAAGTGGGCCGCTTCACGGAGGAGGTGAAGAAGCAGATGGTGTCCAGGAACCGAGATGCCCCGGAGGGAGGATTCGATGCAATCATCCAGGCTGCTGTGTGCAAGGTGGAGAGGCGCGCTGCATGAATGCAGGCATTTCTGCTGCCACGTAAACATTTACTTACACGTTAATTTGCATTCTTTTTCTCTACTGTCACGCTGAAGGAACATGATGTTTAGAAAAAAAATTATACTAAAAGTCGCTTTACAGGGATGGAAAAAATAAAGGGGTTGTAGGAAATTTATTTTTTCTCCCTGTATCAGGGTCTCAGTTGTTTTGGGGTTTTCATTATAGTTTAGTTTAATTTTGGTGCAACTTTTTGTTTGTCTAATTCAGTTAGTTGTAGTTTGTTTATGGAGTATGTTTCTTGTTTTTATTAGTTACTATTAATTAAATATTGTTTTGTTTCAGTTTAGTTTTCATTAGTTAGTAGTAGTAGTGTCAGTTTTTTCATTGTTTGGTTAATTTTTAGGTCTAAAATTCGCAAAGGTTGAAGTTTTGTATGTATATAAACTATTTTCCAAAAATGTATTCATGTTGAACAACAACTGACTGGTGTTTTCGCCCAACTTTTGGTGTCGCCATTTTGAGGGCTAGCATTAGCGCCACCTCATGGAATTTGCCAACAGCTGACGTAAACAGCTTGTATGGGGGGAAAAATATATATATATATTTCACATGTGTTCAAAAGGCAAATAAACAAATTCATAAACACAAAACGAAGAATTTTATATCTCTAATTTCAGTATGTCAGTTTTACAAAACCATAACATAGTTAGTTTATAGTTTTTCCCCATTAATTACTGTTTTTATTTATTTTAGTTAAGAATGTTTTCTTAATTCCAGTTTTTATTTTTTTAGTTTTAGTTAGCTATAAGAACCTTCCCCTGTACCTGAATTAGGAGCAGATCGGCTGGCGTCCAGGTGCTTCCCACCTCCTGATTTTCACTTCCGATGCCAAAACCCATGTGGCTCTGGACGGTCGGCTCGCTGGAATCGTGCATCCCAACGACGGACAGTGCCACCTGAACGCCGACAATATGTACAGCATGTCCACCACTATGGTAACCATGGAGGATGATCAACAACATATGAACAGGCACGTCTTATAAAAGTTGTTCAGTGCTGTTTGAGCTAAACACACTGTTTGATTTGCAGGATTATCCGTCACTTGCTTTGATCACAGAGAAAATGTCAGAGAACAACATCAACCTCATCTTTGCAGTCACCAACCCTGTGGTGCCCCTTTACCAGGTCAGTTCAAGTCCAATATATTCAAAATCCTCATGAGCTTATTAAAAAAAACTGACAGTTTAAACGGTCTAGCAAATTATTTAGTAAAGATTAAAGTCCTTATGTTTATGACTGATTGAGTAGATTGACGTCACGACAGATGTACTCAGATTCATTGTATTTATTCTAACAAAAGCAGAAATCAAGTTGGTGGTTAACATCAGTCCAGCAGCTTCTGCCCCAGTTCATTTAATAAAATACAACAAATAACCCTAAACAAACTGCAAAGCAATAGCTCCCAAAGAGCAGTTAGCAGTTGGAAAATTAAACATTAATAGTGATAACATTTAAGAACCTACATAAAACACAGCAAAATTACTTATAAAACCACTGTATATGATTAAATTTATCTAAAAATATATGTTGATATATGTTAAATTATACTTGTGAAGAAAACACAGAGCTGATTCTAACATATTGTCACAGTTCAGTGACATCAGGGCAGGCAAGTGAGGCTCTGCCTCACCTGTCATAATGGAAAAATATAATGATAAAATTATTTATATTGCTATTTTGTAATACAAATTGTGGTTTGTACTGTAAAGTATTTATTTTTTATTTAGCTTAACCAATTTTTATTATTTTTTCCTTCACAATCGCTGAGTTTTCGCATTTTCCCACTCATATGCTCGGAAGCGAAGCCAGCGAGGCAGCAGCGAACTGAGCCGCACCTGGGATTGATCAACCTCTCGCTAACTGCCATTCTATGAGAGCCTGTTCCTCCTGTCTGTACGCCGCCAATAAAATGGTTAAAAAACATTTAATATATGAACTGATTTTACATAATTTAGCTTATCTATATAATGTACAGTGTTTGTTGTCACCAGCTGTGTGTGTAACTTGTTTCGTGTGCCGAGGAGCGATCAGAAACAGCAGAGAACAGACTCGAGGTGAGACAGGCAGTTCTCTTGCCTAATGGCAGGGGGCGCTCATGATCCCACACATTGTGACTCCGCGTCTGCAGAGTAAGAGACAGTAACGGCGAGCTAGCCACACAGTAAAGTCAAGTGCAGCAATATATTTATAGTTTTCTCCTCTTACCACAGCCGTCACTTATTAATAATCGCAAAATAAACATTAAGCCTAAAACCATACTACTGCAACAGACTGAATGTTCTGCTCTTGTCAGATGCTATGGCAATGAGTCTGTGTGTAGCCTGGCTAATGCAGAGAGCGAGAGAGACGTGGTTTTTAGTTGTACTTCAACGGTTTTTCCCTTTGCTGTGGAGCACAGCACGAAATTAATAATACCTAAATTTCCAAGTTTAGTTGAGTTAACGGAATTAATCTAAAGCGGCAGCGTGGCAATGGATGGCATGTAAAAGAATAGTCTTTTTGCCCTCCAGTGTTTTCCGCATGCGCGAAATTTCCTTATTTAAACAATAACATGCAGGGGGTCTATATTTGTATATCTGATTATAATTAAGTCAATGCCTCACCAGCTACGAACCCCACCGCACGTCACTGCCACAGTTACAGACGGCAACTGACAAAAGGGGGCGGAGCTGGCAGTTGCAGGTTGCTACACTGCCAAGAGCAGCGTTACAGAACTTAAGACGTCAGTTACAGGTTGCTACGGTAACCACCAACTGCAAAGAGCAGCGTAACAGAACTTAAAACGTCAGTTACAGGTTGCTACGGTAACCACCAACTGCCAAGACGTCAGTTACAGGTTGCTACGGTAACCACCAACTGCCAAGAGCAGCGTAACAGAACTTAAAACACCACAAAATGTCAGGAGGAGCAACTTATTGACTAAACAAAAATAAATTCAAAGAATAAATAAACAAATTCTGACAAACTTCACATCTATATTTGTTCAAATAAAACCCTGTCACATGTACACCAGGTTTATCTTCATCAGGTGGTTTTTACAGGGTTTGAAAACAAATTCTATAAAAGCTTCTACTTCTTAAATATGAGCCGTTATTTGTTGGTTTATCACCAAATAAATCTGAAGAAAATGCATGGAAGTTTATGTTCGTAATGTGACAAAATGTGAAAAAAGTTTAACGGAGTTTGAATAATTTTATAAGGCATTCTTTACTGTAATTATAGCTTATATTATCATCTATTATTGAGTCCCAAACTATTCAATCACAAGCGATAATAGAGGATGAAGTCAGAAAAGTTGTCTCAATATTGTGGTTAGTTGTGTTTTTGCGGCCTTTTTTATTAAACACTGAAGCTACACAGTTAGTAAAAATCAGTTTGTTTTAAAGTACCTATGAAAATAAAGCACATCTTCAACATTTCCGTTCTCTACAACAACAATGTGTGTCAATTTCTTCACGATTGTTTAACAGAGATTTACTCGGTATTTAAGCTAGCTCCCATTTCCCCAATGTTGATTGTTTCTCATCAGAAAATTCCTGAGTATATTCAAGTTTTGAGCTTTGGAAACATGGAATGCCTTAGTGAGAAAGATTATCTCGCCAACCTTTGTCTAAAACGCTGTCTTCACCTCAGCTAAGTTCAGTGCATACCAAAATTTTACATTCACTGAATAAAAAGACACACATTTTTTTTCTTCACTATCTGAAGTTTAATCAGACCAAACTTTTCTAGTTTAAGGTTATCAAGTTTAGGGGGGGGGGGGGAGTACTTTTCCACACAAGTTCCTAATTACTTTTGTCAGCTTTTAACTAAATATTCTGCTGCCCGTGGTCTTCGTTCTCAAAGTCTGAATCTTTTGGTTGTTCCACGAACACAGTTAAAAACTAAAGGGGACTGGGCCTTTCAGTCGGTGGCCCCAAAGCTGTGGAACAGTTTTCCCTTGCAGCTCCATTTTGCTGACTCTGTGGAGGTTTTTAAAAAGCATCCAAACACATTTTTATTTTCCCAGGCTTTTATCTCTTGATTTTGTTGCGTTTCTTCTGGTGGTTTTGTGTTTTGTAGGGTTTTTAAGGTTGGTTTTTATTGTACAGCGCTTTGTGATTTTTATGTCTGTGAAAAGCGCTTTATAAATAAATTTTACTTACTCACTGGATATGAGCACTGCAATTCATATTAAATCAGGTTATTTCAATGACAAAAATGGAAGAAAACTGTAATGGAGGAAAAGCACTATTTGAAACATGGAAAATCAGATTTACGCTCTTCTTATTTAGTAATAATGATGAATGCAGTTTTAAGCATTACTCATCTGGCAACTCTTTTGCGGACATGAGAAACCACAGAGGCTAACGGGTTTTGGTATAAATGATTCACATTGTCATGGTTATTGAAAATAAAAAAGATTAATTTGCCACTCAAAACTGCAGCTGCTATAAATGAGAAATTAGAAAACATCTGGACCACTTCTGTAACTTTTAATATTCCTTTTCGTTTTGTTGCTATCTTTGGGTTTTTCAGAACTACAGCGAGCTTATTCCTGGCACCACAGTGGGAACGTTGTCCAACGACTCCGGAAATGTCATCCAGCTCATCCTGAAAGCCTACGCTGTGAGTAGAAACACACACCTTTACACTCTGTCACACACACACAATTTTGACTAGACGGTGTCTGAGTACATGACATGTGTTTGTTGACCCACACCCACGGCGTCTGAGTCATGCGTGTCTCAGTTTAAATCCGGCAGCTCCTGAAGTGTGAAACTGACCAAAAGTTGGTGTTTTCTGACTGATTTTTTATGACCTGAGGTCAGGAAGCAGAAAACAGGTGGAGTAGTAGTAAATCCTGTGGATTAAACAATGGCTCGAAGCTGTTTTTAAATTACCAGCGCAAGCAGAACTGACTCAAAATAATGTCTAAACTTGAGCTGTCGCTTCAGGTCAGACTTCTTATATAAGAACAGAAGTTTTTCACATGAAAGAGTTTAAATAATTTTTTTTCTTTTCTTTGTGTTTTGTCAGAAAATTCGCTCTAAAGTGGAGCTGGAGCTTCTAGGCGTCCCAGAGGAGCTGTCCTTGTCCTTTAATGCCACCTGTCTGAACGGAGAGCTCATCCCCGGCCTCAAATCCTGCTCCGGTCTCAAAATAGGAGACACGGTCAGTCTCCCGTCAACTACATCTATTAAATCTGGTCTGAACACAAGAAACTGCTTTTAATAAAACTACCTTCTTTTTTGTTTCAACAGATCATTGCCAAATGAGATTATCTCATGTAATAGTTGTAAAATGTTTGCATACTTGTCAAGAAATGGCTAAATAGTTTTACATTTAGAAATATTTTTTGAGCTCTCTGTAGGATTCTAGTTTGATTGATTTGCTTGGTTTTAGTGAGATAATAAATTATTGGATATGCATTAGATTAATTAATATATCTCACCAATCAATAACCTGTAAACATTAGAGCAAGTGGAAATTAGCTGTAACTTGCTATGTATCTTTACTTTTAAGAGGTTTAATGTTGTACATTGTCTCTGTGCACAAAAAAAACAGTAAAATGAATAATGTCTTTAGTAGTAGAACTGATTTTAGTCCAAATGTTCAGCCTGTAAAACTAAAGGTTTTTGTAGGATAAAATCTGAACTTATTTTCTTATTGTTCAGTAAATTAAATCCATCGAATGAAGAAACAAATCTTGTTTTCTGGAGGTAAAAGACACATACATTTTTTGTTTTTTTCACGTTAAATATATAAAATAACGCATTAGATTTCAGGGGGTTTTTCTAGTAAATTGTCAACTTTTTTTCTAAAAATTCATGAGTTTTCTGGTGGAAATTTACTATTTCTTTTTCTATCTACAATAGTCCTAATTTGCCATCATACTATAAAGAGCAGAATGAAAAAAAGGTGAAATTTTTAGCATGCTAAGCATTTGAAACTTAATTTAACACTTGTATATTCTAAAACCTGTATAAAAATGTAAATAATAACTAAATGTGACTTCAAAACTCTGGTATTTTTGCTTGTGTTTGTCATATCATGAGCAGCTCATACCGACCCAAGTCTTTGAGACATTATCCAGACTTCATGATTAAAAAAACCCACCAAAAATATATTTATATTTCAGTAGTTCTCTTTGCTATTTTCACCGTCATTGGGGAATTTTTGTCCTTATATTTCCATTCTCTTATAGTTGCCGTCTATATCTATTTAAAAGTTTATTTCTCCTTTTCTTTCCTCATCCTGTCAAAAGAGCAAACGCTGGAGGGAACAGATCAACAGTCTGAGTCCGCCTTTCCTGGATTATTTTCCTTTTTGGGCCAATATACAGGATTTAAATGCCTGCTTTCAAAGTTTACCTTGCTACTTTTCTATTTACTTACATTTTAGTCTCTGTTGTTCTTGCCTGAGTCAAAGTGTCACATTCTGTGCTCCACATATTTTCTTTTCTTCCTGCCTCTGATCATATTTCCATATTTGGATTTCTCTCGAGATGTAGTTACTGCCCTCTTTTGGACATCTACCAGGTATGGATGCAGAGCAATTCTTTTAACTCTGTGCTTTTCTTTGCATTCTTTGCATTCCCTTCAAAATATTTCCTTATGAAATTGATTTGATGATGGTGAAAAATGGCGGCAGTTACTTACACCATAAAGATGCACTGTCCTTATTTCTAAAAAGATGTATTGTCCTTATTTCTGTGTACACAAGAGCTTTTAATAATAAATATATGTCACGAAATACTTTAAATTGTATACTCAGCCTCAGTTGTTTACCCTCATTACATCACAAAATGGCGCCGGCTTTTGACCCAATTACTGCAGAAAACGGCGACACCCTGCAGTGAAAAACATTTATTATTATTAATTAAAGCACAGAAGTTCATCTTTTTAAATTATGGAGGTGGTTTTTTCATGTTTGTCACACTTTAAAGCTACAGAATATGACTTTTACAAAAAAAAAACTTATTTTATTATATTTTTGTTGAACTGTTACTATCTTGTGATAGTGTGGTATGAGACAGATAATCTGTAGCAACATCGAGCTTGTCTGCCTTCTCCAGTTGCTAGCTAGTATCAACAATTCAGAATCAGGAGGCGGGTCATAGTATTGTCTATCACCCTCAGTGTGGTGCTGCTCAGCTTGCACAGCATGCCATTAATGCTTATGCTAGTTACCATAGCCACCAATGATGGCAGATAAACAGTTTTCTTGTAGTGGTAAATTGTTTTTCCACCATTAGTACATTTAGCAGCAAGTACTTAAGGTTGATTGACAGCACTAAGGCCCGCCTCCTGGCTCTGATTGGTTTGTTTTTTGTTTTGTTTTTGTTTTTTCATTTCTTCAGATGGCAATAATAGCTCCGGGAGGAGGTGGGGGAAGTCAATCTCATAACAGTCTGTCAGAACATGGCCACCGTTTTAACAAATATGTAAATAACATATTTTACATTCTGTAGCTTTAAGTGAACATCAATCTTCCTGTCCTCCAGGTCTCGTTCAGCGTAGAGGCCCGCGCTCGAGGCTGTCCCAGACAAAAGAAGAAGACCTTCATCATCAAACCAGTTGGCTTCAAGGACTCTCTCACCATCACCGTCACCTTTGAGTGCGACTGCAAGTGCCAGAGCAAAGCCCAGCTAAACAGCCCCAAATGTAGCAATGGGAACGGTACCTACGAGTGCGGCATGTGCCTGTGCCACCCGGGCAGGCTGGGGCCGTACTGCGAGTGCGCGGAGGGCGACTACAACCCCATGGAGCAGGACCGTTGCAGCGGGCCGGCGGGATCCGGGGGTTCTGTCTGCAGCGGCCGCGGCGACTGCGTGTGCGGCCAGTGTGTGTGCCACAGCAGCGACTTTGGAAAGGTGTGGGGGAAGCTGTGTGAGTGTGATGACTTCAACTGCCTGCGATACAAAGGAGAGCTGTGCTCAGGTAAGGTGCAATGACCTGCAGTAGAATACTGGGTAAAAAGGGGCTTTTTGCCTTTGGATCTAAAGATTATACTTTAATAAATGTATGATAAGCATTTTCATTATAAAGTATCAAGGGATATACAAAACATGTTTATTACATATTTTTAACAAAATCATTCTAAGATACAGAGCTTTTTTTGGCCAGGTCTGCCTATTTTGAGCTCCTTTGTTTTTGAGGCCTATTGTCACTTTCAATACAAATAAGCTGGAGCTCGGCTTGGGTTGCTAGGTTACAGACTAAGTTCCGCTGGGTTGCTAAGTAACGGGCAGCGCCTGCTGATGTGAGACATTACATTCCGAAAGTTTTTGAAACGGCTCGTTTTCCACATACCAAAAAACATCAACTTACTGCCAAACAACGGCAGTGGATAACTGTGATAAGGGGAACTTTTTCACTTATTAATCCACTGTTTTATGCCGAGGCTATGTGGAGTGTTTTATTTTTTTATTTTTATTTTTTAAATATACATTTGAGTCTCAACTGACCAAAGAAGACAGTATGAGTTAAAGTCTCTGCAGAGATTAGAAGCATGTATATGTCCCATTGTCTCATATGCTCAAGTTTTGGAGAAATTATTTGGATTTTAATAAGCACCATCTGAACCTGCTGGAAATGACGTAACATTTATTCCTTCGGTTCTCAATCATGTGCATATAAAAAATATAGGTCTAAGTAAATGCAGGATGCACTTCAGTATAATTTAATATTAAAGCCTTGTTATGTAATGTATTTTTTAAACGGTTAAAGTGCGTAAAATAATCCATTGACCACAGTGAATTTTGTGTGTGGTTGTGGTGAAGTTTCCTGTGTTTACAGTAGTTTCAAGGCTGGCAGTCCCTTGTACCGTGCCCTCCTCATCTGGGAAGGATTACACGCAATAACAACTCTCTCCTTCTGCGCAGGACACGGGCTCCACACATAATAAACATGTACCATCGTGTAGGCACCATGTGTGTTTCTCCTTGGTCAATCGTGCAAAGAAGTTCAAAAAGCTTCCAGCACAGAAAAAAATGTTCAGTTCCCCTCATGAAAGTTTTCTTCTGACAGAAGTGACCCTTACATTTGTGAAGATTTCTATGCAGAAGTTGATGGCAATTTAGCCTCCTCGTAGAGTGCTGCACAAAAATATTGGCGTTTAATCAAATAGAAACTGATGATTTTACTTTGGTGACGTTAATAATTTAAATTTTCATTGTGAGCTGTTCAGTTCAGCCTTTGACTAGGCCACTCCAAAAACATAATTTTTTGACTCATTCAGATATGAACTTACAGTCGTGCTTTGGTTTTTTTGTCCCATTGCACAACCCAACAAGTTGCAGAAATCCTGAAACAAAAAAAGTTGGCTCAAACCATAACACTATCACCACCTTGCTTGGTTGTTGGTATGATGTTTAATTTTGAAAAACTGATGATGTTTTATACAAGAAGGAGAGTTTTTTTTATTTTTATTTTTTTATTTTTTTTATCGGCCGATTTGGAACAGACATTTGCTGTTCTTTGGTCTGCAGTGGTTTGGACTGAACATGTTCTGGGGCAGGTGAGACCTGCAGTGCTGTGGATATTGTTCTGGGTTTTTCTGTGACCTCATCAATGAATTGAATTTAGCTTTTATGCAAAGTCCATATGGTCTCTTCGGGGTTTTTCCTGATTTAACCTGTCCCATACCAGTTCTGATGTCTCTTTTGGGTCATTGCCCTGTTGGGTTCAACAGCCACCTTGTTGCTAATAATATTGTTCCAACAATAATTGCTGTGGCGTGTTTCATGGTCAGCCTTCTCATGATCGCAGAAATGGCTTCCCTGTGGTCGGTGACTCAGTTTTCTTGGTTTTTACTAAACATTCTTACAAATGTTCTTTCATTTGTAGGTGATAGTTTGGATGAGATTGTTGGAAATTGGGTAAAACTGGGTATATATATTATCTTAAACCTCCCAAATGGATTATTGGAAGCCCTGAATTCAACCCATTTGAAAATTTGGGGATAAACCATTTTAAAGAAACTCTGCCAATCAAAGAAAAAGTACTGTAGTTGTATAGCAATCCAGATGTATGCCAAAAGCTTATTGATGGCAACAAAAAGTCACAAGATATTCAGCCAGATGTTAATGTGGGCTCCACGTATACGTTTTATTTATGTACAAATCTGACTCCTTGAATATTAGAGAAGATCCTAAAGATTCATGTTGAACTATAATCCACTATGGAAAAAATGAGCCGTTTAAAGAACTTATTAAAAGTCTAATAGACTCCAGATTCTCCAGATTCTACCTACAAATAAAGGACAAGCATGAAAGTGCATTCAACATTGTTATGACCCTGTTGAAACTTTTTGTCTCCGTGCCAAAGAGTTTTATTGAAGATCAAAATCGGTCAGGATCTATGACCTGAGTAGAAGAGATATAGCGCAAAGTTTTGGCACCAGCCTCTGACCTGTCCTCCATTACATCATCAGATCTCGTATATCACTTTGACTCTCCCCACCTTCGCTGCTCTCACCCAGAAACGTTCGCTGTATTCCCAAAAGTCTGCAGAGTAACATGAAAATACCTTTCTGCTTACTCATGGACTTTTGTGGTGTAATGAGGCTAAAAATAAATCCATGTTTGGTCAGAGAAGGACCATGTGTGTAAGAGGACTGGAAATGTTCAGAGACTGGGCCTCTGCAGAACATGGTGTGTCTTTGTCTTCAGATACCTCATTTAAAGTGAGGGACGTTTGGACTCTGAAACAGAACAGCTAAATTAAAAGACATCAGCTCTGCGGTTGAGTGGTAATAACAGCTTGTTGGGGGATAATTTTTCATCCAGTCATGCTGTCCTAAGCTGCTTCCTGCCTCATTGTTTATCTGGACATTGTTTTCTGCGGTCGCGCACCACAATGTTTTCTGCACCATCACTCAGATTGGCACTCGCATGCACACATGGATATATATGGAGTACTAACAAGGCAATGATGTGCACAGTTTTACCCACTTATGTAATGAATCATTCATCCAGAAATAAAAGATGTCTCAGACAATGAACGAGCTTCAACATTAAGCGGTTTTAGAAACCTCAACAAAACACTTCTTCTTTCCAGTCAGGAGCCTTTCCAGTTGGACGTTCAGAAAATCACTAAAGATTACTAACATGACCTTCGATAGTTTGTTTTAACTAGCCTGTGGTTGTTGAATATAAATATAAAGAACCCAAAAATTTTCTTTTTTTAAAATGTTATAAAACAGGGATGTCAAACTCATTTTTATTTTGTGCCATATCAAGATTATGAACATCCTCAAAGGGCCGGTTGTGGTAAAAAGTATTAATGAAACTCATTAATAAACCTTGATGAGTGCTTCTTAAAGTTAAATAGTACCGAACATCATTACATTGATATCATTTGGCAGAACACATGAAAACTACAGAAAAAGATAATGACCTGTGGAAAAATAAAAGAATTCTGGCTTCAGTTTTGTGAGGTCAAAAGTCAGAATTCTGAGAATTTTGACCTTTTTTAAAAAAAAAAAAGAATTCTGACCTTTTTCCCAGAATTCTGAAATTGTTTTCTAAGAATTCTGTCTTTTTCTCAGAATTCTGTCTTTTTCTCAGAATTTTGTCTTTTTCTCAGAATTTTGTCTTTTTTCCTCAGAATTTTTACTGTTTGTCAGAATTTTGTCTTTTTTACTCCAGAATGTTGACTTTTTATGTGGAATTTTGATGTTTCTCAGAATTCTGTCTTTTATTTTGAGAATTCTGACTCTTTTTCTCGCATATTTCCCCCCAGAATTCTGACTTTTGATCTTCAAAGATTAAAGTCAGAATAATTCTGGTAAATTCAGAAAAAAATAGTCAAACTTCTGAGTAAGAAAAGTCAGAATCAGATTTCATCTAAAACCATAGCATTACACCAGCCACCCACTTTTGTTACAGCCACCTGTTACAGTATTTTGTTTGAAGCCAAAAAGCTTTATTTTCCATTTACTGGTCTGTTTCAACAACGCAATGAAAAGTTAAATCTTTCTACACTTTGGTGGAATTTAGAAAGACCGAAAATAAATATACACCCTGCTTTTAGTCTAAATGCACTTATTAATTGTTCTGAGAGTGCTGTGGGTATTTCTAAAAAAATATTTGCAGTTTGGTATTTAAAAAAGGAGTTAAGGCAAGAACTCGAGGTTCATAATATTCACATCAAAGTGAAGAATGGAGCCATTTAAACACTTTTAAATATGTTTTAAAATGGACCTATTATTCACAATTCATATTTTGCCCAAAAGCCCAAAAAACAACAAGCTGTTTTTATGAGGTTCATATATTATTAACCTCAACCAAACCCAGCCCATCACTTAGCAACTCAAGCAGAGTTACAGCACCTTTGGTCAGCTGTTTTACCACTGTATGCGCTGTACAATGGCTGCTGGAAAAGACAAGTGTTATGTTGTTGACTGACTATTCAGAAATCACTTGCTGCATTCTTATTGATTGTGCAGGAGGCTCCATTTCTGCTTTTCAAAGATGTACGGTTGTATAATTAGGCGTCTGTCTGCAGCTATTTTTACGTGTGAGTGTAAATGTTGAGGTTGGGGTACGTGGCCATCAGCAGCTTATTTGGATTTAAAGTGACGGACCATAAACAGCTCATTCTGAAAGTTGCTCAAAATAAGCAAATTGTTTTCTGTATGTTATCCAGATTACATCTATTAAAGCCGCTCAACACTTCCTTCTTTACACCCATAGCTTATCACACCCATGTCCTCATTTGTTCCTTCCCCTCTTTACGTTTGACTATGACACTATATCACATGTTCTACAGTAGCTTACCAGAAAGTGACGTTTTCTTCCCATTTCAGGCCATGGAGTGTGTAACTGCGGTTTCTGCCAGTGTGCGCCAGACTGGCAGGGCGAGAACTGCAACTGCTCCCGACGCACGGACACCTGCATGTCCAACCTGGGTCTGCTCTGCAGCGGCAGGGGCCAGTGCGTCTGTGGGGTCTGCGAGTGCACCCAACCCGGGGCCTATGGGGCCACATGTGACAAGTGCCCCACCTGCCCAGACGCTTGTACCATGAAGAAGTGAGCATAAATATGCACACGTTTCCATGCGTTGCAGCTGAATTCAAAGCATCTGGGTTGTTATATTTATTAGTTGTGATAAAATGGCATTGATTATGTCTGTTGTCGTTACAGGGAGTGCGTGGAGTGTAAACATTTCAAAAGGGGAAAGCTGCATGACGATAACACCTGCAGTCGAATCTGCAAGGACGAGATTGTACTTGTAGATGAAATAGGTAAGCTGATCAAACGCAGACTGGTAAAACATAAACGTTATCAATAATATCAATATCATCGAACTCTGATGCGGACCAAAAAAGCAAACTCAGGTCCTCCTAAAAAAAACCTGATAAAAGTGAACTCTGGAAGATATGTGAATTCAAGTGGACCAAGAGCAGGAAGTGGGCTAAAACGCATGGCATTTTGGGTAATTACAACAAAAACAAACACACTAGTCTAATACAGGGATGTTAAGCTCATTTTTATTTTGGGCCATATCAAGACTGAGAATGTCCTCAAAGGGCCAGTTGTGGTAAAATGTATTGATGAAACTCATTAACAGACCTCTAAAATATGAATAAATAGCCGCCTCTGGATTTAATGAGTAGTTCTTAAAGTTAAATAATACCAAACATCATTGCATTGACACCATGTGGCAGACAGAAAAAAGACTATGGTCAGTGGAAAAAATAAAAATATTCTGGCATTAGTCTTGTGCGGTCAAAAGCCTGAATTCTGAGAATTTTGACTTATTTTTTTATTCAGATTTTTTTTTCTCAAAATTTAGACTTTTTTCTTCACTATTTTGATTTTTTATTCTCAGAATTCTGACTCTTTTTCTCAAAATTTTCCCCCCAGAATTCTAACTTTTGATCTTAGAAGATTAAAGACAAAATAATTCTGGTAAATTCTGAGAAAAAAAGTCTAAATTCTGAAAGGGAAAAAATATGTCAGAATTTTGAGGGGGGGAAAAAATCTGATTTTTTTTTTCTGTGGTGATAATCCTCTTCCATTGAAAACTACTTTCATTTATTTCATAAAATATTAGTTAATGGTTATTCTCAAGGCTCTATTTACATGTCCCTCTGGGCCACATAAAACTTTATGGCGGGCCAGATTTGGACCCCGGGCCTTGAGTTTGGCTTGTGGTGTGTGGCTAGCAGGAGAAGTGGCTTGATGTCTTTCACCAAGAGAAAAAATCTACAACTGATAAAATCTGATGCCACTTCATTTTTGTTTACATTTGGTGAAGGAGGAGGTTTGGGCAGGTTTGTTTGGCACAGTGCAGCGTGAACTCAAACCACAGCAGCTGAAAAAGTAATTGAGTCCAGCAGAGCATCAGGGGTGACAACACCCTTAGAAAATGTCAAAATATATCAGAAATAGTTTTTAGAATGACTTCTAAAAGCAAGAGTGTGATATCCGAAGGAAATATCTCAAATATTAGCTTAAAGATAGCACTCTTTGGCTTATTGTACCAATGCAATGTCAAGACATCTACATTATTTTAAATACACATTGCAATGTATTTGGTAACAATGCAAATTGTTTGTAAAAGGTGCTTCTTTTTTTTATTTTTATCTTTGGCAGCCTAATTTCTAGTTGCGTTTGTGACAATTGTATTTGTTTCGCTAAAAACACGGGTAGAAGCTGACTTTTTCCTCTACCCTTTCCGCACAGTTCTCCACGACACGAACGCGGTAAACTGCTCGTATAAAGACGAAAACGACTGCGTGGAGCATTTCCAGTACTACGAGGATGCCAGTGGCAAATCCATCCTGTTTGTGGTGAAAGAGCCGGGTAAGCATCACGCGCCCACCATGCTGGAGAGGGCAGCGATAAAATGTTTCCAAACATTTGAGATGAAGCTGAAACCAACTGTTTACGTGTAAAATAAAGACCTATAAAAATGTTTTGACTGAAACATGAAATCAAACTAAACGTTTCCTGTATAATTTAGGTTTATCTAAATTATTTTAAATTTGCTGAATGCCACAATAATGAGTTGATTTTTAATTGATTTTCTTTTGCATTTCTTTCTTTAGAGTCAGAAAGTAATGATTACTTCCAAACAACTTTGGAAATGACAATAATGTCAGGGCACTGCGAACGTTAAAAATAGAATCAAATGCTAAATATGAAAAATAAATAACAACAATAATAAATACAAAATGAATGAAAGAAATGAAAAATAATAAAACAATTAATCAAATGAATAAAAACAACAACAACAAAAAAATGCAGAATCTCAAAATCAAAGACAAATATTTTCCAGATATCTTTAGCTTATTTACAGAAAATTTGCTTTATACATAGTTTAAGACATTTGAAGATTTACAAAGTGCCAAAACTTTAATGTTTAATTTTAATCCCTAACTTGTGCTTTAATAGCTTAAAGCACAATTATCAAGATTTGCTTTTGAGCAATTAAAAATGTCTTAAATGTAAAATGTATTGTAAGAGTACAGTTTTTGGCATTTTAATTTAATTTATTAGGTGTTATAACTTCAAAAAATATTCCTGGCTGCATCTTACTAAAGATGCAGCCAGCTAAATTTAGTTGATATATTTAAGAGAATTATTCAAATGAATCAACACGTAAGAGCTTTACAAGATTTTTTTGTATCTTATCAATTGTTAAAATCAAAATTATGAAGTCAAGATGAAGTGTAAATAAAAAATAAAAACCTAAAACAGAACCAAAAGATCCGGTTGCCTTGTGCATAATAAAAACAGCAATTTAACATTGATACAATACAATGAAGCAACATTTACAGCCTCCAAAAGACTATAAATATGAAATGCAGTAGCTTAAGCTATGAATTTTCTTCATCTGATTCAGGTTATGTGCATAATAAATTGGATATAAATGCAAAAATTCAATGCATGTTGAAGAACCACCAATGCAGCAGCATTATTCATATTTTTAAATAGTTCATCTTCATCCAGGCTCACTGATACCTGCTTGTTTGGCAGCCGAAAGGAGAGCGCTTGGTGTAAAACATGCTTTTAATGATCATTACCGCTCAGAGAGAAACTCTGTCCTTCGGATTATGGCTTTAATGAATGTGTGCATTTAATTTAGACGGGAGTGGGTAGAGAAGCACCCCTGGAAATTGCCTTGAACACAGGTGCACCCTGCTGTGTCAAACAGGGCTGTAAACAGCAGCCCTGCTCCTCTAGGAAACTGCTGACTTTACAAATCCTCAAGAGGACAGCGGGACTAGAGAGCGAACCGAGAGAGCCAAAGAAAGGCAACAACTGAATAAAATAATGAGAGTAAATAAATGATACTTGAGAGATGACCTTGAAGTACTTAGTGTGATGTGTTTGAGTTGTTAGGGGGGTGGTTAAAGGGATCAAAAGCTGACGAATCGGAAGCAGCAAATTAAAAACGAGGAGGAAGGGAAGAAGGAAAAGTGCTTTGAAGTTTGCTGTAAAAGTTTGTTCGTGTTGTAGGTTACTGAAAAGTGCTGCAAACAAGCTGCATTTGTTTTGTCTGAAAGCACACTCTCACACACGCATGCAGTTTGATTTCCAAAACGGTTTAGTACAATAAGACAAATATTTCTTTAAATTAATGTCCAAAAAAGATAAATATGAAAAGTTTCAAACAGAACCAGGCGGCTTTTGTCCAAAGTTGTCTTAAAGTGAGTACTGTGGAGGATTAGTGTAAGCGTGTATATATAAATACGAATGAAAAAGATTCAGTTCCAGACCAAGTAAGATTAACAAAATCATTTTTACTTATTTATTAAAGCTGTAGTCTGTAACTTTTACAAAATGGATGTTTTGTACATATTTGTTAAAAATGTTATGACAGTATAAGACAGATAATCAGCTCCCCCACCTCTTCCTAAAGCCGTCTGAAGAAATGCACCGCTCCCAGTCAAAAACAACCAACCAGAGCCAGGAGGAAGATCTTAGCGCTCTCAATCATGCTTGTGTATGTGCAGCTTAGTGTACTAATGGCAGAGAAACAACTTGAGTCCAAGGAAAACTTTTTATCCATCGGTGGCTATGCTAGAAAGAAGCTGTAGCCTAGCAGAGAGCAAGAGGGAGAGTGTGAGCAGCACATGCACAAGCATGATTGACAGCACTAAGACCCTCTTCACGGTTCTGATTGGATGTTTATGACCGAGCGGTGTATTTCTGCAGTTAGCACTGTGAGAAGGCACAGGAGCTTGATTTATCTACCTCATACTGTACTATACATTTTAAAAGATTTTTTTTTTTTTAAGTTACGTACCGCAGCTTTAAATAGCATCATATTTATTTTTATTTTCTTTAGAAAATATTGAAGAAATTTACAGACAGTAACATTTGTGTGCTTTTAAACAACTTGGGAATGCCAAGATAATAAATCATAGCTTTGTAAAGGAACAAGTACATAAACATTTCAAGTGAATCCGAGAGCTACTTATTGGTACCTATTTTTTGTGAAAATAAAATATTAGTTTCTACAAACGGGACTTTTCCTTCTGAATAAATTGGATTTTATTTTTTATTTTTCCCCATTTTTGCTGTTGCAAGTTTTCTTCATCATTTTATTCCCAACATAAGTTTTAAAATTAACTTAATCTCTGAAGGCTGTAAAGATAAATATCTCAAAAAGTGATCAGACTGAACAAAAAATGGAAAAATAATTAACGTTGAGCGCAGATCAGGGCTCCAGATGCCATTACTATTGATCAGTGGTGTTTTTATGTACAGAATTATTGATAGTTAGCTATCTAGCTGTCTGGAAAGGTCAAACTGCCATTTGCAGACGACTCCATGTTGTTCCCAAAAAACCTGTACCCCAAAATAGTGAAGAGGAAACTTGAAATGTCTTTATCTATAAAAGAAACTGTTTTTGTGACTTGCCACCTGAACAGGTGTTTGAATATCCAGTTGAATCTTGCTGATGCTACGTCCGACTAGCCTGCGGTTTGGACATCATAACTCCTTAAAATCCAACTGTTTAAAGCATCATACCTCATTTGAGTTTATATTTAAGTGCAAACATCGACCGTGATAAATAACCTGGACCTTGTTGAGTCAGTTGATGGTAGCACACAAAACCAACAGATTTTGGGAACTTTTGCACAACTTGAACTTGTATTGTCTTTGCCTCTCTGGCTTGGCCAAACGTCTGCAGTTAGGAAAACGTCTTCCAGGAGCCATTAAAGCCTGGAGCTACTGGCCAACAAAATCAGAGGGTTAATAAAAGCGTCAAGATGATTTTCTGAGGAGCTACCAAACTTCCAAGGAATTTTTTTAATGAGACGTTGGGATAAAACAAGAAACGATTCGGCAGTATTTAGTCTTTTACTTCCATCTTAAATGCTGAGGGACGAATTTGGTGGATAATTTAAATGGCAAGTTTCCCCTGGACGATCAATGATAGGAAAACACAGACGATAACTCAACAAGTGGAGTCGTCTTTCGCTCTGGTGAAGGAATGCTCCATGTTAATGAGTACCGCTGTCAATCTGTTTTGAAACCCCTCAAATCAGATTCCTGTTGCATTTTTTTCCCAGACCATAATGAGGGGAGGGAGAGCTGTGGCCTCAGCTCTAAGATGTCAGTATTTTCCACTGCAGCCCTTCCTCTCTTCTTCTTGTTTAGCTGTTAAAGAAACTTATTCATGTAAATTAGGTACCAAACCATCGATTTGTTACTGTCAAAGATTCTCAATTGGCCTAGACTTTGACAAAAATGAAAGAAAGATAAAAAAAAACAGTTGTTGATTTTGTTGTACATGTTAAAAAAGGGCATATGGCTCAATTTTTTTCCCGTTTGATCAGAAGGCCTTCTTCATGTTTGCAGTATCCACTCCAAGGCTCAATTTGAGGTTTCTTTCAGCTTGTGTAGTGAGTGATTGGAGTAGGCGACTGACTACAACTTCAAAATGTTACAAATTACCAACAACTAGAAGCATCAGAAGAACTGTTCTTAATGGAGGTTGGATATGAATGAAGAAACGAATCAAAAGATACGATCTAGATCGAAAATATATTAATATTCAAAACAAATAGGAACAACCGTAATAATTAGGAGGGGAAAAGAAAATCTAACAATTAGTAATGACAAAACAGTTATTGAAGGTTTTGGTGCTGTCCAACCTACATGAAGCAATAACTCAGATGACTCCAACGCAGAGAAAATAGTCTTTGGAATGAAAACAAGTTGTTGCTAGGTAACCAGTGAGTGAGCGAGTTGCTAGGTAACCAAAGAGTGAGACAAGAACCAAAAGATGCAACTTGAATTGAAAATATATTAATTTCCAAAACAAATAGGAGCAACGGTAATAATTAGGAGGGAAAATGAAACAAAAAAAAATCTAACAATGAGTAAAAACAAAACAGTTTTTGAAGCTTTCATAAAGCAGTAAGCAAGAATTCACTCAAAACGCAAAAAGAAACTAGTCCACAGAATGGGAAAAGGTGGAAAATATAAGTTTCTACTTCTGCCCACTCCTGTGAAAATTTATCATTTATTGCATTAGTCATTTTATTTGTAATTTTTAATGTTCAATATACTTAAAAAACCAAAACTTCCATTGCGTAAGTTAAGCAACAAGTTGTTGCTAGGTAACCAAAGAGTGTGAGTATTTATTTTTCCCCTGGGTCAAATCATTTGTTTTTCTTTTTTTGTTTTGTTTTGTCTTGTAAGAGGAATCAACTTACCTTTTTGAGTTGATCTCACTCACCTTGCTAGCTGGCTGTTAGCAGTTGAGCAGCTAAGGAAGTGAGGTCACACAGACCCGCAACAATAAAGGTTGTTTTTTTTTTTTTCAAATAGAACATGGGTTACATTTGGCACTCTTCATAAAGGCCTGGTATAAAGCCTCCCACCTGAGCTGTGACTTTCTGCAGCTCAGCCAGAGTTACTTCTGATGCCTTCATTGAACAGATGTTTTTTTTTTTTTTTTTACAGAGATTTAAAGTAGTTAGTTGCTTGATTTTATTCAGGAGTGTTTAATTTCTTAGATTTTTATTTGTTGAACTTCAAAATTATTCACTCTTTCATAAAATCCAAACAAAATATACTATAATATACTTTATTGATCCCAAAACGGAAATTGCCTATTTGTTGACAAGCTACTCCATACAAAGTGCTAAATATTTGTAAGTACAAATATAACCATAAGTAATATAAATTAATTAAAAAAATACACATATATGTGTGATATTGTTAGACCCGTCACAATAAATCAATTGATCGCTTGATAAATTAAAAGAAACTCAATAATTTTCATTTGCGTGATTTATCATTTTTCTCTTTTCTCTCTTTTTACCAAAAACTGGTCGGACGCAGTGACACGTGGAGGAAACATATTCGTAATATCACACTTCCTCTTCCTGGCCTCCTTTGCGTTTCCACTCCACTCATTTATTTGTCTCTTCCGCCCAGACTGCCCCAAGGGTCCGGACATTTTGGTGGTGCTCCTGTCGGTGGCGGGAGCCATTTTGTTCCTCGGCCTGGCCGCTCTGCTGATCTGGAAGCTGCTGGTTACCATCCACGACAGGCGGGAGTTTGCCAAATTCGAGGAGGAGCGCGCTCGGGCCAAGTGGGACACGGTGGGTGGCGCGTGCAGAAAAGCAGCTTTTCTGAATTAGCACATCTGCAGAACACCGAATGGTGGTACAGTATTTGTCTTTGCTGACTAAAACATCTAAAAGGCCACACAGTCAGCCTTCTGCCAGTTTTCTGAGGGTGTTTTTTTTATTATTTAGTATCCTGCTGTTACTCCCAGCTGAACAAAAGGCAGTCAGGGGAAAAGCTGGGTTTAAATTAGCCAACGCTAATCAGCCTGTTCTGGTAATTGGCCTCTTTGTGGTCTCACAAATCTGACAAGCCTCAATTTTCAGTGAATCACTAAAGTCACAGAATAAAAGATGTGAAAGCACACACTGAGCGTTTAATTGTTTTTTATGTTTTTTTTTAGGCATTTAATCCTTTTGTTTCAACCTTTCCAAATATACCTTCTCCGTCTAAAATTTAAATGATAATTTCCTAATTTGTGTTTTCTCTGCAGGGGCACAATCCTCTTTACAAAGGAGCAACGTCTACCTTCACAAACATCACATACAGAGGAAAAGACTGATGCTACTGAGTAAAGAGTAGAGGATGAAATACTGGACTTTTTGGGAGAAAGTGACGAGTCATGTGCAGCCTTCTACTGTCACAAAACAATAATGTGTGTAAATATGTAGAAATTTTTCTGAGGAAGCATTTTTGTCATTCATATCTCACTGATGAAAATAATTGTTTTGTATGATTTACAATTAATTTTGTTGCTCAGAGCAGAATAAAGTCTTGCTTCCCCTCATGTCTTCCCAATACAAATGTGTTTAAAAGGCTTTCATTTTATATCTGAAAGTTAGAAAATGTATCAAAAAAGCAACAAGCTGAGGTGACTTCTAAAAAATTGCCAGAGGGAAACGTTGCTCACAGTGGCCCCATAGTCAGCGGGGCCTTTTATACTCCAGAGCAGCTACTTATGTGAAGTTTTTTCAGGGGGGGAGAAAACCATCATCCTCCTACTACTCCCTGTCGTTGTCTTCTTCGTTGGTTTCACTAGTAGTGAT
Organism: Girardinus metallicus; assembly: GCA_903067095.1. Classification (NCBI taxonomy): domain Eukaryota; kingdom Metazoa; phylum Chordata; class Actinopteri; order Cyprinodontiformes; family Poeciliidae; genus Girardinus; species Girardinus metallicus. Next base: position 21,573 of record CAEGAE010065870.1, on the reverse strand, counting down.
CACGTGACTGGCGTGATGTGAAAAGTGTTTCAATACGGCTTAAAAAGCATTACCACCTCATCCTAGTGCAAGAACTTTATCGAAAAAGCGTGAACTTTTTCAAAATCAGCGTGTTTCCATTAGCACATTTATTTTTGTAATTTCATTTTATAGTAATGCTAACTACTATAAAGTAGTTAGCATTACTACTTTATAGTGTAATGCTAACTACTATAGTTAGCATTACTACTAACTATAGTAATGCTAACTATAGTAGTAAGTGCAATTTTTTACTTACTCAGGCCATTTGTTTTTGGAAATGTTTCCACTAAGAAGTCCAAAATAGTCACTGGTACCGAGCAATAACTCCACCCAAACTGCAGGACTGTTGGCCTTTTCTTGCTGATCAGTGTGACACATCGTCTACACTTCAAAACTTATGCAGAGTCACTGTAATATCACCGCAAAGGCGTTGCTACAACAAAGTAGAGCAAAAGGAGAGAGAAATGTAGAGAAGCAGCTGTGCAGTCAATGTTCTAGCCACAAACTTGTGGTCATTTTACAGCGTGTATCCTGTGAAACCGTATTATAATCACTTCAAGAACAGAGGAACGGGTTAACATTCACACGGGTCCCATAAACCACACACAGCTTCTTTCTTTAAAAATCCGCTCAGGGTCCGAGGAGGCCATGGTTGTATTTATTGTAGTTCGGAGCATAAATAGTTTAACCCACAAAATATTTGAATTAAGGACTCGCATCACATCCTCCTTCCACAGACAACTTTGACATATGTTGAGGATTTAAAATCAATTAAAGTTAACAAAGCATGTCTAAAAACAAAACAAAAAAAAGCTAACAGAAATTGTGTGATGTGGATTACTTTAAACTAGAGCTGAAATACACTGATAAGTAAAGTAAAAAAAAAAAGTATTTTTTTTCCCTTGGGAAGTGAAAAAGTGAAACTGCAGTGGGATTAAAAATGGCCTCAGAAAACTTCCTGGAAGAAGCTCTTGTGGAAGTAAAGTTACTTTTCACACAATTTAAATATGTATGTGTAATAAACTGACTTCCAAGCCTTTTTTATTGCTTTAAATGGGAATTATTTGTTTTTAAAATAAAAGTTCAAGTGTTTTTTGCATCTCACTGTGATGCATAAAAGTTTTTGTAAACTCATACTTGTTCAATCAACTAATCATTTATTATAAGAATTTAACATGCACTTTCTGTTTGATTCTATACTTTGATTTTTAAAGGTACATCACTTTAGTTTTGTCACTTTAATTGAGCCTGAGATTAAATTTTTAGATTTTTTATGAATATCTAAGGCAGATTGCAGATTCTTGTGCGCCTTAGTAACAAGCTATACATTTTGATAAAAGTCTTTTTACATTATTATTTTACAAGCTTAAATGTAATGGCTGGTGATTTTTCTGAAAATGTTCTGCAGGTTTAGTAACATCCATTTGAAATATGACCATGACTATAAGAGGTTTAGCATGATTGAAAAGTCAAACTAAAGGGAAGGATGCTGTTCCATAAAATAAGCTTCACTTCCTGATCACAACGTTGGTATTTCCTATGAGGTTTCAGTGGAAATGCGCCAAATACAATTTTTTTTCAGGTGAGTTGCTTCCAACTAATGAGATCTGCTTCAAACGTAAATTTATTCAGTCTGATGAACTTTCCCACCATGCATGTACAGGTGTAAACATCAAAACCTTTTAAGAAATCATCCAATGTGATAATTAACTTTAAAACTGTCTTACAAATTATATTTTACCACTTCATAGATTATTAGAAGGAAGTTGAGGTTGCATTAGTTATTGATCATAAATCATAAATAATGGATTTCGCTTCCCACACGGGATTAATGTGAATTTACATCACTATTTATTTGTGGGTTAAATAGATGTTAAAATGTGTTTCTTTTAAAAGTTTTGATTTATTTTTTACAGAAAAAGCAAGGCTATGTTGCATCGATTATTTCCAAATACATCTGTGTTAGTGTTAAGTGCAAAACAATGATCAAAATGGGATCTGACTGATTTCTAAACATTTAATTTACACTCACGCAGTTTCAGCAAATTTCCTCTTCTTTGTGATATTCTACTGTCAAACAGCGACCTCTAGTGGAGCCTGTTCAGCAGCACAAAACGGCAGGCTGATTCTTTCTTCACTACAACTTAAAGTTTATTTTTAAGATTGAGGAAATTCTGCTTCGGTAAAAACTTCTGGCAGTGACACAAATATTTCTGTACTTTGTAACGAGCATTCAGAGACTTTTATTGGACAAATACATCAAAACTTGGACAAATCCTGAGTGATAGTAGCCTGTTCTTGTTTTATTAGTGCTCAGAATCTAGTGCAGAACAAAATTTTTTTTTGTAATGTAGATACAACAAATGCAGATTTTAGCAGTGTTTTTTTTTTTTTAAATAAATGCATTAAATTTCCTCAAAAACATGACAAATGTATGAGTAACATTTATTATTTTTTCCCTTTTAAAGCAAACATCGGCATCCCCTGTTTTTATAAATGTTTTATATTTTTCTTTGTTTTAAATCTAAAAACCGAAACAAAATGGTGGTTCTTTAAAAATGGCCATCTATTTCCTTTTGGAGATATTAAGACGTCTTTTCACAAAATGTTACATAAGTCTTACTGAGCTGGACTGAGAGCAAAAACAGCTCTGCCCTAGAATATTTCAGAATATGAGATCATACTTCTGCAGAGTTCACATATTTATTGTGGACTCTGGAAAAGTTATAGAAATTTGAAAATTAACTAGAATTGACATGCCAGTCTTCACATTATGGGGATTTCAATGCCATCAACCACAATGAAGTAGTGTACACCCTGGATAAATTAAAATAATGGGCCCCAAATCCAGTCGTGGTCGAGCCCCAATAATACGTTGTACCGGCCCTGGAAAGGAGACAACAAACATAAAGAAGAAAACGCTAAGATGAGACCAGAACTGAACTTTCTGATCCATGTGGGTTTAAAAGCTCAAAATGTACTAATAATTTTGAAAGTATTGTAAATATATTGTAGATGATGGTTTTTCAGACACAATTAGTCTTGGGCTGAGCGATATGGATTTAAAGTTTATCACAATATTTTGTGGTATTATCGAGTTAACGATAAGTGATGATAAGAACGATTTATTACCTCCGCTTTAGATAAGCAATCATAGCCACTCAAAAACAAATATTGCTCTAGAAAAATGTTCCCATTAGTAGTATGCTTCTTTAAAACACCAGTTACACACCAAAAAGAGCGATCTATATCACTAAACTGCACACAGTGACTGCATTTAATCATATTTTCAAATATTTATTGATATTTTAATTGAACAAACACAGGAGAAAATAGTAAAACTAACAATCCCAATAATACGGACAGTTTTGAGAGCTCTTTAACATCAATAATTGGAATAAATCAGAATTATCATACCAGAAAATTTATCACAATAAATGATAAACGATACGATAAAAGCCCATCACAGTAAGGACTGTGCACCTAAAATCAGTTCACTGAATTCCACACAAAAAGAAAGATTTCCTTAAACGTCTAAACTGAAAATATGCCATTTAATGTTTGTCATGTTAAATTAAAGAAATGCAAAACAAATGCATTTTCTTTTTTAAAATGACACAAGTTGGGTCAGAAATAACTCTGCGCAAAAATAACGTGACCAGAGAGAGATAATGTCATTAAAGTGACTTGATGCATCCTAAATGACATGGTTGGCATGCACAGACCCCCTGGAGGTCTGGGTCCTTGTAAAGGGTTCTTATCCACCCAGTTTCAGCCTTGATCACCGTGTGCATAGTAAAATCGGGGTGGAGGTTACATCAAACCAGCACTCGGCTTGGGAAACATCAGTGTCAGTTTCCTCTGGAGCTCCTGTGCGGCCTTGGTGATACTGAAAGGTTGTGATCTTTCGTCGTTAGGAAGAAACGATGGATTTAAACACACCGACTCCTGCCGCTTTAGACGCTCGATGATGCCCAAAGATTAGATCAACCGAGGCAGAAATGTGACAACACTTGTTTAAGGGGATTCAGAGCACTGACAGCTCCCGGCCTGCCCACGCAGAGCCACCGACTCAGACGAGGAAAACCCGAGGATCACGGCCTTCCGTCCGGATGACACCGGCACGAGCGAGCCGCACCGCTTTGTGTAGCTAGCATTAGCTAAGCTAACAAGTGTCTCCTTAAATTTGACTTGATTATAGATGGATATCTCAGTTCAAACAGAGTTATATCGGGTGCTTGGACGGAGGAGCTGTTGATGAGTTTGCTGTCTCTGAAATGGACGGACCGCGTCTTTTATAGGACCGTATCTGGCTGTGAAAACTGCTAAAGGTTTTCCAGGTGAGACCTTCGTCCTAGCTAATATTAACCTTAGCTCGCTAGATAACTTCGCTAACCTGGCTAATCACTCTCATTTTGTGCTGCTATTACTCTTTGTTTCTGGTGTTTATTCCATTGTGACAACCTTCTTGGTGAGGTACAGTTTTGTTTTTTGGTAAATTAACTGTAGGGTAAAATGTTAATTAGCACGGCCAACATTGGACAGGTTAGGTAATCTCAATCCGGTGGTTGGTCAGGAACGTCGACTGTTTTTAATCTGACTTCTTTGGAGTAGATTTCCGTGAATCTGGTGAAATATTTTAATCAGTATTTACGTCAAACACGGTTTAACGTCCCAAACTGTCATGAATCATAATGTTAAAGCTTCTTTCTAAAAGTGAAGCCATTTATTTCAGCGCAGTTTGAATCATTACAGGTATTTTCTTCCGCTTATTCAATAAAAAATATTGATTTATGTAATATGTATTGGTATTTTTGCTAACATACATTTTATTTTGCAATGTCCTGTCCGATACTAGGTCTTTCATTGCTTATTTTAGAACATTTTATTAATTTTGGATTTTAATATTAACAATATAAAATATAAAATACAAACAGATTTCCAAGGATGCAAATTTTTAAAAATGTCCTCTGTTGCTTCTTGTTATCCAGGTTCATCTAAATAAATTAGAAAATGACTGAAAAGTTTTATTTTAATAATTGAAATTAAATTAAAATTTGTAATTTTATTTAAAAAGCAATTGCTAATTGGTGTAGGCTGTGTTAATAAACTCATTAATTTCACGTGTTTTATTTATTCTATTTAGGATTAATGGCTTACAACTACAATAATTAAAATGTAGAATTATGTTTTTCAGGAAACTAAAATATAACATAAGACCGATAGTCATTAAAACAAATGTCTGCCTATTGAAAACTATGTCCATGTTTTATATAGTGTACGCACTATAGATGGTCGGTATTTAAAATGTTTTCCAGTTCCACTGTTAAATGTTCATTAGAATTTAAAGTTTATTTGTCTTAAAGAATGTGTCCTTACATTATTATGTCATTACCATTATAGTACTTGAAAATGGTCTCAAAACAACCATCCTGTCATGTACCACAATAACTTCTTGGCTAATTTATCGTCCAGTAAAACTTATAATTGTGACAGGCCTACTCTGATTACCTAGCAAGCTGAATTTTGGGCTTTAATTAGCTATAATCCATAATCATCCATGCCAAAAAACTCCACAGGAGTTGGTGATCTTTCAAGATTTTTTTTTTTTTTTTATTAGAAATTTGCCATGAAGTCATAAAACAATCGTGCTTTAACTACCTGTGATATTTGCTAATCTAATTTAGCCCCAGGTGAACCATTTGACTGCAAGGAATTTTATCTTTTGTTGCTTGAGTGGGACAGAATGTCTTTGTTGGTTCTTGTGACACCAACCCAACACAGCTAAGTTGTAATTTTCCTCACTGGTTTTGTCCTCCAGGCATGATGGAAGGACCTCAGGGCCAGAGTCTCAGCCTCGACCCACGTCGGCAGGAACTTCTCGAGGCTCGATTCACCGGAGTTGGTGTTGCCAAGGTTGGTATACGCTGCTGCCCCTTCAAGATTTTTGTCTCACTTAAACATTCCAGATCAATAAATTAATTTTAATATCAGATAAAGACAACCTAATCAATTTAAAATGATTTCTTTTATGAAGGGAACAAAACTTATCAAACCAACTGGTAGTCCTAACCACAGCTTTTGATTGGGGTTTTACTACCCTAAAATTAGAAACCCCAAAAGATAGAACCTGTCTGACAATGCAAAGTAGCCCTTTTCTGCCAGTTATAACGTCCAGCTGTTGATCATGTGACTCGAGCGATCGGAAAAAGTGTTTCCATTGTGAAATACTCTAAATTTGAGACAGCTGAAAGCGGCCTTTTCCTAACTTGAGTTCTTTTTTCTTTTTAATTGGCGTATTTCCATTTAACAAACTTATTTTTGTAATTCCAGTTTGTGCAATTAAGGGGTCAATGGAAAAACAGCTACAGTCAGTTAACAAAAATTGTTGATGAAAGTTGTTATTGCCTAGGGTGTCAAACCTGTTTAAAGGGTTTAGGGGCCAATTAGTCTTTCGTACAGGACCAGATTGGTTATTTTAGATTTTACCCCCTTAATAGATGAAATATTCATGTGAAAACTGAATCTTTATCCAACAAAACCAAATAAACCCAACAAAACCAACTCAACAAAACCAACCAAACCAACCAACCAACTCATCAAGACCAAACCATCCATCCAACTGCACAAAACCAAACCAACCAACCAACTCAACAAAACCAATCCATCCAACCAACTGCACAAAACCAATCCATCCAACCAACTGCACAAAACCAATCCATCCAACCAACTGCACAAAACCAAACCAACCAACTCAACAAAACCAATCCAACCAACCAACTGCACAAAACCAAACCAACCAACTGCACAAAACCAAACCAACCAACCAACCAACCAACCAACTAACTCAACAAAACCAAACCAACTAACCCAACAAAACCAACCAAACCAACCAACCCAACAAAACCAAACCAACCAGGCTTCTAGAAAAGTTGTAGTGTTACTCTTCGTACTCGAATACAATTTGTGGGCACTCTGCCCACCTCTTGTCCAAAACGGAAATTCTCTCCACAAAGATGCCTTAACATTTGGTTTAAATTCAAACTGAACTTGGAAATACAACTGCTTTTTTTTTTTTTTTTAAATTACAATGAAGATAAATTTATACCCCAGTTTTTCACCCAGCATGTATGGCATAGTCTTGAAGACAGTAATCCCAAAGTGTAACAGAATGATGTTTGTGTTCGAGTTTAGAAAGGTTTGAAAGTCCTCTCTGTTCTTCGTCCAGGGATTCTTCTTGAGCAGAACGGTCTGTTTTACTGAGCTGAAGGTAAAACAAGAAGAGCTCTGTGTTGGCTGACATGGACGCCGGCCAGCAGCTCTTTGTTTCTCTAGAAACGAGTGACACTGAAATGGTACCACAGCTCAAGCCGGGTGCATGATATGATGCAAATCTCTGCCATTATGGCTCGAAACTATTTCTACTTCTACTCTTCGGGAAACAAAAAGCAACCATTATTTGATTCAGCTAATCCTGAGAAGTATTTATGGAAAAACTCAGGTTCTCAAGTTGAAAAATGAGTGAATGAATTTAGTCATTCTTGTGCTTTGTGATGAGGCTAATTGGTTACAATTTACTCTAGCTTCTCTTTCTTAACTTTTGACTCCATGGCACTGAAATTTCACCTAACTCGGACTAAAACATCAGAAAATGTTTTTATGTTGCTGTTTTTAAGGAATAAATTGTATCCGAGTCAGTTTTCCAAATAATCTTGTCAGACAAAGGTCTCCAATCATTTCTAAGATGTATTTTAACCTCTCAGATTTCAGTATTTAGATTTACTTGTAGCATATGTTAAGGCAGGAGATCATGTTTTTTGTTTCTGTTTGTTGCAGACTTCTGCCAACAGCGAATCGTCAAACCAGTCTCAGTGCAGCGCTGGGTCTCTGAGTGACAAGGAACCAGAGGTCGGTCAGGAAAAAAAAATTAATGCTTTTTTTATTGTCTTTTTAAGTTGTAATTAGCTTTTTTTTTCTATAGGAATACATTTATTACAGTTATATGTTTGTATTAAGTGAATAATATATTTAACTTTTTGTTTAAATAAGTCACTCTCACTTACATTTTTGGTTTTTCAGTGTGTTCGGAGAGTTAGTGCAGGTATATATTGGCTATTTATTTCTTAAAACAATTTAAAATAGAAGCTGGTTTTTGCTTCTTTCAGTCTCTGGAGAGAAAAGCCAATGGGAGAAGCAAGAAAAGAAAAGGCGACATCTTCGACAGCAGCAGCCAAGGTGCTCCCAACCTGCTTCCTAACAAAACACCAAAATAATTTGAGATATTTAACTGAAATGAATCGCATGTTTGCTTAACTTTAGACTGTAAATATAAAGTAAAAAACATCTCAAACCTGAGCTTTTCACTACAGCTGTTGGATTTAATTATGTCAGCGTCAAGAAGTTGTTATCCTTTCAAGGCCAAGGTTTCAAATTTCCACCTGAATATTTTTGCTTATTTAATTGTACTTTAAATGTTCTTTAAATGTCCTGTGAGTAAATAATTTTGCCCATTTCTCCATAACAGCCGGAGCTTTCAGTATCTAGCAGTTATTTACAAATTACCCTCTATTAAAAGAGTATTTCATCAGAGTTAACCGAAGAAAACAATGCTCCCTGCAATGACGGGAGTGAAATTACCGTAATAACCCGATGTTGGCTGGAAAGCGCAACGTCTCCCCTTCCAGAAACCGTTGGAATTTTTCAGATGGCACAAAGTTTCGCAGCGTTACGGTACCATGAAGTTGGCTTGTAAAAATGTCTTGTTGGCGACTCCTTTTCGGCCAGTAAGGGTTAAATGTTGTAAATAATTTATGTATTTATTTAGACTTAAATATATGGCAGTATATATCTTTACTGTGTAGAGTTCTTACTATTAATTTGTGTCACTTATTTTGCAAGTGAAAACGTAGTACGAGTTTATGGGGGAGGAGTTGCTTCTTCCTGCGCCGCTTCATACATGTTAGGATTATTGTAACTACAAAAAAAAATGTCTCTTGTATTTCCTGTTTATGTCTATTTTCTACTGTCATCATGTTCTAAATAACAAAGCTCAGCTGAATTGTTTAATTTTCTTTGTGCATTTTCTGATTCATTGTAGGAAAGGGAAAAGGGCAAAAGCTAAATGATTATTTTGAGGTGAGTCCAGTTATATTAATGACTTCAACTCTCCTTCAAGCTTTCCTGTCTAAACTTCATGCCCTGTGTAGGGAAATTCTTTACTCGTCTTTTACTGAATTACTATTCTTCCCTTTCTCTTGATTTGGTTCCCTTCTCCAAATTGCCCCTGGCCCAGTTTGCTGGTAGCAGCGGCTCTGGCGCCAGCCCTGCGCGAGGCGTCCATTTGCTGCTGCGCTCCTCTTCGCTGTGCTCTCTGTCTTATCCTCCGGTGAGAACTGGCGTCCATCTTAAGTCTGCTCTGCTCCTCATCATCTCTTTTTATCTTCGTCTTTCTCTAATTTCCTTTTCTTTTTTTTTTTTGTTTCACTGGAAGTTGAAATCACTAAGGTGCAAGAATTGTTTTATATTTTTTAGTTAAAAATGCAAAATTATTTTATTGTGGATTTCTTTCTTTTTACCTGCAAAGCACCAAATTATCATAGACAAGTAGGAGTGGGCATTTATTGTATTTATTGGGATAAATCTGTTATCATGGTAAGAATTTATATTTATAATTTGTCACGATAAATTTCATTTAATCTTTAAATTACCCCTGCGAAACTGCCCTTATTGTCAAGCTAGATAGTTTTACTATTTTCTCTACTGTTTGTTCAATAAATACAAATAAAACTAAAAAACTAAAAAAAGAGTGATAAAAATCACTCTTTTTTTTTTTTTATATTTTTGAAATGCGTTGTTTGTTTTTGTGGGGCAATAATTGCTGTGACACAATTATTTCCAGGCTTCTTACGATAATATTGCCGGATGATAAATTGTCCCAGAAATTATTGCAATATTGTTGTTTTGAGACCATTTTCAAGTAATATGATGTTAACAGTATAATAATGCAAAAAAATAAACTTTAAATTCTAAACAACATTTACCACTGAAAAACATTTTAAATACGCAAAACAAATAAAACAATATAAACGACAAATAAAATTAATTATGAAGTTTCAGACTGGAGACTTTTGTCCAGTTTTTGTAGAAAGAGAAAAACGATAAGTCATGCAAATGGAAATTATTTTTAAAGTTAGACACTTTTATTATCACAATAATATTACAAAATATTGTGATAAAACTTTACCAGCTTAATTGGGCCAAACTTTGTCACCAGTGAACAACAACATCAACAAAAAAAGAAACGGTGCTAATTCTGTACAGAAACCAAAAAAAAAATAACAGAATCCAGTAAATGTTGTTTTTTAACAATGTTAAAGTTCCAGTGATTGTTTTATTTGACGGCACCTTTAACTGTTTCTGTGCTTTCAGAACGGCAGCCCTTCGTCCATAGGCTCCGCCCACACCGACTCCTCTTCCTGCAGCTCCTTTAAGACGGCTCCTGCAACTTCCTGTTCACACAAAGCAATCCAGGTAAATCATTTTATTCACTCCCAAACTCAATCATGTCTCGTCTTCTTCTGTATTTTTATTTAGTGAACTTGTTGTGGCCATTTATTTTCAGATTTTGTAAATATTTAAACAAGTTAGAATATACTTAAGTTAGTTTGGAGCCAGATTAATTAATTTTTGTATTTGGAATTATTATGATTAATTTGGTAACTTTTCTAGCCTTCCATTAATTTTGAAGATTTTTTTTTTTTTCGGTGTGATAACTCGAGTTTTAATAATTATTTTTTTTGACCATTTTTGAAACTTTTAAGATCAGATTGAGTAAACTTTTGTTCACATCTGTGTTGTACGAAATTTTTAGCTATTATTTTGTTTATATTTTTGCTAATAATTGAGTTGCAAGAGACAAACGCACTGCTTTTTTCTGGAAAAATTTGGGTTTTGGAGCAGAATTTATAACAGCATTTATTTATTTTTTTACAAAACTGCAAACAATGCAGAAAATAAAAGTAAAATTTTACATATGACCAGAGTTGGCACTATATTTTTTTTTATTTTCTAATATTTTGATTGATGGAGTCAAAAAGTTATGTTGTAATTTGTTTTAAAATGATGATAGTGACGTATTTAATTGTCAGAACAGAGGAACTCTTTACTGCTACTCAGATTTAATGTAAACAACACCCAGTTTTTTACTTTGATGATTTAAAGCGTGGCCTTGTTATTTAGGAAGGAGATTTTTATGCGGTTACTTTTTCAGTCGGATCTGACGCTGCTGAAGCTGAAAGCAATAGAAAAGGTCAAGAACTCTGACCTGGAGAGGACCGAAGGGAGGATAGACGACCTGGTGAGGGTGAGATATTTAAATACTTCCTGCTCTACACACAGCTTTACAGATTTCTAGATTTACAAGAGTTTTGTACCAGATTGTTTTTATGATAAATGATGCATCTCTTCATAAAAATAATTTTTTTTTTGTCTGGTTGTGTCTTTGCAGTCTAACTGTGACCTGAGGCGTCAGGTCGATGAGCAGCAGAAGATGCTCGAGCGCTGCAAGGAGCGGCTGAACAAATGTGTGAAAATAAGCCAGCAGCTGCTAATTGAGCAGGTTAGCGTGTGCTAAATTTTTATCTTTGCTACAAACATTTAATTAAATTTTTAAGTTCTTAATCCTTTTGTTTACTGTTCTTAAAGTCAAAGAGGGAGAAAATGGCTTGCAGGGACAAGAGCATGCAGGATCGTCTGCGTTTGGGTCACTTCACCACCGTTCGCCACGGAGCGACCTTCACGGAGCAATGGACCGACGGATACGCCTTCCAGAAACTCATCAAGTCAGTAAACATTTTACTGGACGATAACTTGCTCCTGTAATTACTGCAATAACAACAATATTGTTGGTTTGGAACCATTTTCAACCATATTAATGCAAGTTTTATCTCTTAAAACGGATAAACACTTAACGCTGGAACTGGAGCATATTTTAAATTTTCAAAATAAAAGCAGAAGTAAAACCCACACACAACCGAAACCATAAATACATTGGATTATGATGTCTCTCTAAATAAAATTGCTCTTCAAAAAAATAGTAATTATTAGAATGGAAATTATTTAACTCACTTGATCAATTGATTATTTGCAGGATTATGATAGTCTGGGGTTTTCCATTATAGTTTAGTTTTATTTCATTGTGTCTTTTTGTTTGTCAGTTTTTATTAGTTAAATATTTAGTTTCAGTTTAGTTTTCATCAGTTGCAGTAGATGTTTCAATGTTTTCATACATTGGTTAATTTTTAGGTGCAGAATTCAAAAAGGTCTGATTATCAATTATTGTAAACCAAAAGTACAATTTTCAAAAAATATAATCAGTTGTTGTTCAACAACAATAATGGAATAATTTCTCCCAACTTTTGCTGCCGCTGTTTTGCCGTAATTTGCCGACAGCTGACGTAAATTGCGTAAGTGGGGCAAAAAAAATCAAATTGAAAGGCTAAAAAATATATTAATAAACATGAAAACTAATGTTATATCCATAATTTCAGTATGTTCTAGTTTGTTTGAATGACGCACAACAGTAGTTCCAGTTTGTTGCAATTTTTCCGTATTGAATAGCTGTTTTTATTTATTTCAGTTCGCAGAAATGTTTTCTCATTTTCAGTTTTTGTCATTTTGTTAGTTTTAGTTAACTGTAACAACCTAGATTATTTGCTTACAGACACGTAGCGTTTACCCTGCAGACAGAGAAGTAAAGGTGTTGACGGCATTTTGTTATTTCTTCTGTGTTTCAGGCAGCAGGAGCAAATCAACTCGCAGCGGGAGGACATCGAGAGGCAGAGGAAGCTGCTGGGAAAGAGGAAGCCTCCAGCGGTCCAGATGCCTCCACCAAACATGGAACAGAACAAGCGGAAGAGCAGAAACAACGGCCAGGAGAATGAAACGTACGCACAAAAAAAACGACATTTCTCATTTCTTCACCAATTCCCAAATGCGTTCATGCGCCTTGCAGGGTTCATACTGGTGCTTGAAATCCTTGAAAGTTACTGAACTTTTCCACATTTATGACTGTAAAATTATGAACTTCAATGTGTTTTTTTGGGGGATTTTATGCGGTTGACCGACATAAAATATATCTGAAAAGTGTGGCTTGCATTTGAATGAAGAAATAACTTGTCAAATCACATTTTTGTCAAGTCTTTAGAAGTTTTTACTTACCTGTTTTGTACATCTGGAAACTCACGAGCTTGACTCTCTTCTGCAAAATGGTTCATGTTAGATGGAAAGCATCTAACTATAAACAGTGTTTTATAATTAGGATAAAATTTATTTGGTAAAATCCCAATAAAATAAAGTCAAATTTGTAGTTGTGACATATCAAAATGCAGAAATATAAGGGTTGTAAATATGTCAACATGCTCCTTGTTTATTCAGTTTGTAATAAAATGCAGTATTAGTGCTACAAACTGTACCACAAAGGCTGAGGTTTTTATTTTTAATCCATCTTAATCTGAGTTTTCCAATCCAGGTTGTCACTGGCTGCGTATCGGGAACAAGAGGAGATTTTCAAACTTCGAATAGGCCGTTTAAAAAAGGTGCTTTTCTCTCACCTTCCTCCAGTTCGGTGTCAGAACTGCAGGTTTCATTTGAGAAAAAGAGGAGAGACGTCTCTGTGATTGATTTGCAGGAAGAAGCGGAGATCCAGACAGAGCTGGAGCAGCTGGAGAGGGTTAGAAATTTGCACATTCGGGAGCTCAAGAGAATCCACAATGAGGATAACTCGCAGTATGTATTATTCCAGCTTAATGATATTTAAAATTATATTGTTTTAAAAAAAGCTGTGTCCAAAGTCTGTCTTAAAAAGCAAATCCCTGCATTTTATTGCAAATTTAATGTAAATATTTCTAAAGCAGCACCAGAAAATCAGTGATTTTTGTTGCAAAAAAATCACAAAATGAATCGTGAAATTAATTTTTGCTCTCTGCAGATTTAGAGACCATCCCACACTGAATGATCGATACCTGCTTTTACGTTTATTAGGAAGAGGAGGCTTCAGTGAGGTTTTCAAAGTAAGCAGAAGCGCTTTGTGTTATCTCTCCATTTGCTCTGTGCGTCTCCATTTATATTTTTGAGCAAGTTAGAGGAAAAAACTTGAGGTTAGCTTAATGTTGGACTAAAATGTAATAATTTAAACAGCTGATGAATAATAATATGGTCCTCTAATGTTGGTAAATAAGTAAAAGTTTTCTTTTTCAGGCGTTTGATTTAACAGAACAGAGATATGTAGCCATCAAAATCCATCAGCTCAACAAGAACTGGAGAGAAGAGAAGAAGCAAAACTACCACAGGTGAGTTTAAAAAACATGTTTGATTCCAGCTTAATGAAAATATTTCATTTTTAATAACCTTCATCTGTTTGCAGACACGCCTGCAGAGAATACAGGATCCACAAAGAACTCGACCATCCTAGAATAGTCAAACTCTATGACTATTTCTCAATCGACAGAGATTCGTAAGTCTCCCAAAAAATATTCTGCTGATAAACTTATTAAATGCTTCAGTTTTAAAAGATTTGCATAGCTACAACTAGCAATTATTAAGTTATTCTATCAAATATTCTGACGATTAATCGGTTTTTAAAAAGTTGTCAGATTCTGCAGATTTTCTATTTAACCACTTTAGGCAGGGGTGTCCAAAGTGTGGCCCAGGGGCCTTTTGTGGCCCTTAAAATTATTTAGTTTGGCCCCTGACCACAAGTCAAAAATGTGGAAAAACTTGGCCAACACAATGGAAAACAATTTGTCACCCAAATATTTGGAAATGGTCTTTTACAGTTTCCAGTAAGGCAACAGCCAAAGCCCTCTTTTTCTTGGAACATTTTGTTCATTGTTGAGCAGCTAAAACTAAAAAAAAAGGTAAAAAATAATAATAATAAACAGATTTTTTCATTTTTAATTTAATGGATTTTGTGGCTCTCCAGTAGTTTAAATTTACCAGTTTGGGCAAAACAAATTTGGACACCACTGCCTTAAGCCTTATTAACAATGTTAGGAATGCATTAGAGTATGCAAATAAACCAATAATCGTAAAGGTTTTAAATAAGAAAATGGGAGATTTTTACAGAATTTCAACCAGTTGAAGCTAAAACTTGTATAACTTATACATATTTACAATGGATTTTTTAAAATCTTAAATCCAAAATGTTTGTATTTTTAGTACAATTTCGTTTTAATCAATGCTCTGAGTGTGTTGTTCTTTTACCAAATTGCCTTTTTTTGAGTTTGTTGACTCCAGTTAACAATTAATCGATTACTAAATTAGTTGATTATAAACAATTAATCACAATAAAGCCGATTAATCGTTTCAACCCTAGAAATCTAAAGGTAAAAAGTTTTATCATCTGCCAAAGCGGATAACTCTTGGTTATCGTCTTTATAGGTGGAGATCACGATAGCGTTCACATAATACAATAAAATAAAATCTACTTGAATTAATTTGTAGATGTTACTTTAAAAATCTGTATTTTCTCACTTCCTGTCTGATGTGACGACGGTGTAGCTTCACTAAATGAAGCATGGGAACTCGTCCTTCTGCTGGTTTTGTCTGGAAATCATTAATTAGAACAAAATTGCTTGTTGTTTTGAATGTTGCCAGGTTCTGCACGGTGCTGGAGTACTGCGGCGGCAACGATCTGGATTTCTACTTGAAGCAGAATAAGTCGATGACGGAGAAGGAGGGACGCTCCATCATCATGCAGCTCGTCAACGCCCTCAAGTATCTCAACCAGATTCGGCCTCCCATCATCCACTACGACCTCAAGCCGGGTACCTCATGATGTTTTCATTAAGCTTTGTTGGTTTTTAACCTGAGATTGAAAAACAGAAATATTGGCAAAATCACAAACCTACCCATATCAAAACGCAATTATAATACAGCATGGATAATATTGTGCACACACACCCATAAAGAAAAGACTAAAATACAACTTGATTTCAGTCAAAGCATTTCCAGAGAAGTACCTTATTTACAAACTGATTAATAAAGGTCTTAAAAAAAGTTCAAAACACTTAAGAAAGGATATTGTTGCAACTTCAATTAAATTAGATTAAACTAAAATTGATTAAGAGAAATTTTACAAGTTGCCATACCTTACTTAATTTTTTTTATATCGTTATATCAAGTTGACCTAACATAGTTTTACATTTTTATAATTTTTTTTAAACTCATTTCTAAGTTAAGCCAACTTTGTAATGTTCATTTTTTACAGCTTTATTATGTTCCTTCTTTTATTAAACAGGGCGGGTCATAAGTTTCCATACATAGAAAAATATGACATTTTATATTGGTCAACCGTTTTAATTTTGTGGGACTCTGTGTAATCGCTGCACGTCTTGGACCACTTTGCGGTCGATCTGCAACATTTCTGGTTTTCTGAAACTGGCAAAAAGGTTTAGCCACAGTGTCGTGTGTGTGTGATGCTCGTTCCGTGTTTTCCGTCAAAGTTTCGTGCAACCATGCGACTGCTTCCCGATCCAGCCATCAGTATAATTTAAATTCTTTGCTCTTTCGTCAAACGCATCTTCTTGGGTATCTGAATTATAAAAGAAATATACTTTTTTGAAAATTAATTCTTTCATATATGTTTTCATTTTTCAGAAGGAAAATAATAAGAAAAAAATCAATAAATGTATTTAATCTAACGGTTGAAAAGAAAAGAAAATATTAAATTTTCTAAGAACAAAACATGTTATAAACATTTTTACATGTCTCTTTAAAACATTAAATATTTTTTTTGCCTCAAATAATAAACAAGATCTAATTCTGGAATAAAAATTCAGCTTCAGCTTTTTTTTTTTTCCAAAATGTTTATTGAATGTGGAGAACAAATCCCAGGAAATCAACATTAACCAAGACCTAAATATTTATACTAAAACATCTGAGTAACTTAAAAAATACCCAGATGTATTTGAGTATACATCAAATACATCTGAATTGATGTATCACGGTTGACTTGGATAATGTAGGCTTGTCCACCGTGCAGCCTGGAGGTGTGCACGCTCAGAATGCAATTATGGACATGCACCATGTTTGCTCCTAGTTTGAAGATGTAAATTTAAATACAAACTTCTGTTCTTTCCACTCTGTTTGGTTAAATTACTCTTCTGCAGACTTCAGTCATTGGAATACTGCTTACTGGCTGTAGAAGCTGAATGTTGAAACGAAGCAGCGGTATATATATATATATATATATATATTTAAGCATATCTAAGTCAGCCGTGACTTAGATATGCTTTTATAATAACTTTAGAAACTTTAGATTTCTGAGCATTTAAAACAAACGCATAAATACATCAAAATCTGCTTGTAGCTTTTAAAAAGCCCTTTTTACTGTTTTGGCAGCACAAAATAAGACACTGTCATCAGCATAAAAATGAGAATTGGCATGTCACCTTCCTAAAATAATGGTCATTTTTTGCCAAAAGTGATTTTTTTTTTTTCCCTAAATTATCTTTTGGCAAAAAATGACTTAGGCCATGGGACATTTTTTATTTTAACTGTTCATATGTATTATAAAAAGAAAGGATCCAAGATCAGAGCCTTGTGGAACACCATTGGATACTTGAAGACCTTCCAGTTGCACATAGTTTTTAAACCCTTCAGCTGATTTTCATTAAATGCTCAGATTTGTTGGTAATGACTCTTTTATTTATTTATTTTTTTATTTGCGTTTTCAGGGAACATTTTGTTGGTTAACGGCACGGCGTGCGGGGAGATAAAGATCACCGACTTCGGCCTGTCTAAGATCGTGGACGACGACAGCTCTGCTGATGGCATGGATCTGACTTCACAAGGAGCAGGGACCTACTGGTAAACACTCAAACCAAAATTTAACAACTTAAAGAGTTAATTACCATTTTACCTCCGACCACATTGCAGAAACTTGAAGATGTGACTGAATCTTGCAGGTATTTACCACCTGAGTGCTTTGTAATGGGGAAAGACCCTCCAAAAATATCCAACAAGGTCGACGTTTGGTCAGTAGGCGTCATCTTCTACCAGATCTTATATGGACGGAAGGTAACCGCTGATCAGCGTCACCTGATGGATTAGGAAGGTTTCATTTCACCTTCTTAACCGGCTGCGTTTTGCCTTTTCCCAGCCGTTTGGTCACAACCAGTCCCAGCAGGACATCCTCCAAGAAAACACCATTCTGAAAGCTACTGAAGTGCAATTCCCCCCAAAACCCGTCGTCACCACAGAGGCAAAGGTTTGACACGCTTGGTTTGAGTTCATGGGTCAAAGCTCAGTCCAAACCTCCTATACCCATCCATCCACCCATCCAACCATACATCCATCCATCCACCCAACCATCCACCCAACCATCCAACCATCCATCCATCCACCCATCCATTATCCCTCTTTTCCTTACTTCCTTCCTGCCTATTATCTCTTTTAGTTTTTTCTTCCTCTTTTTCAGTTTTTTTTTCTCTTGTATCAATAGCCTTTGTATGGCTATTTGTAAAGGAATTGGTCTCAATATTTGCATTTTTTAAAATAAAATGTGCCCAGCTTATTATTTCACTACAGTCTAGCTTTCTGACAAAATGTGTAAAAATGTTGGCGTCTCTGTGGCTCTGAAGCCACCAAATGAACGTTGGCATTGATCTATTGATCTACTGGCTCCTTTCTAGGCTTTTATTCGCCGTTGCTTGGCGTACCACAAGGAGGACCGCGTGGACGTGCTGCAGTTGGCCAGCGACCCCTTCCTGATGCCCAACGTTCGTAAAGCCCTGGGCAGCAACACGACGTCCCTGCTGCCCAGTCCCTCCACCTCCAGCTGCTACAGCAGCAGTGCCTCCAACTCAAGTTAGCATGAAGAACGAAGCGGGAAACCCAGAGGAAACGTTACACACTCGTGTGTATGTGGAGCAGAGGAAAGAGGGGACCCCAAAAGTATGAATGGAGGGTGACTAGAGGATGGCACCTCCAACTGGTCCAAACGTGCAGGACCAAGCCTCCAGCTGTGGGCTCAGTAGAACCCAAAGATCTGCAGATATGCATGCACTAACATAAACCCTGTCTTACTCAAAGGGACTTTCTTCATGCTAAAATAAAGAGCATTTGGAAAATTTTGCACAATTGACTCGCTTCGATGTATGACATGTGGGAAGTCACATGGTCATACTCAGGATGGTTTACAGAAGTTAATAATTTATGTTTTACCCCATACTGCTTGAAATCTATCAAACTGTCAATCATATCTCTAATGGTCAGGTTCAGATATACCTGTAAGGATGACGACTGAGAATTAAAGCAGTCGTGCGGACTTGAAATCGCTGAAGATTAATTCATGACTTGAAATGGAAGAGAGCTGATTCTGGAGAGCGTGATTAGTCTTGACCTATTTTCTGTAACTGTACTTGAAGTCAGCTTTTTATTTTAATGAAGTCCATATTTTTCCATTAGATTTCCCCCCTCCTACTGTTGTTGCTAACCTTAAACTGGAGGGGCGGGTTGACTGTGGCCGAGTGTTGTGAGTTGCGACTCAACTGAAATAATTAATGAGATCATTAAAAAGTATTTGGTTATCATTGGGTTACGGTGTCTTATTTCACTCACCAAAAATGTTGACGCATGAGTAACATTCATCAAGTTGAAAGTGTTTGTTCTACAAAAACATGATTTAAAAAGTTATTTAACAGTAAACTAGTTGCGATATTTTAGTCAAACGTATAAAATAGGGATGCAAATACTCTATTTACAATTAACTGTCGATTAGCGGTTTATTAGATTAACATTAGTTCCAATCGATTAAGTAATAACGTCCTAAACCTTATTTTAGTGTTGTAGTTTGGCCGCCGTCCAGTAGAGGGCGCCGCTGCTCGTCCTTAAGCAGAGCCGTTGAAAGAGAAACAAAGATGGTGGCGGGGTCATTCCTGAATGGGAGACATGAGCGGTCCGAACAGTGAAGTTTCCCCTTAATCAAGCTGTATTACGTAGCAGCGACAACTTATTAAAAAAAAAATACTGATGTGCTACGAAAGTGAAGATTGACAGAAAGGCGCAGGGGATGACAGAAGATTTGAAACCCGGTAGGTTCTTGCTTTGTTATATTTTAATAATATGTCTATTTTCGGCTTATTTGGTCAGTGTTTAATACAATTTGCTTTTAATTCATGCGAAAAAGTAGCCCTCTGATGTTATGGAAACACGGTCGACCCTCTTGACACAAGAGAAAACTAAAGTTTTTAAGAAAATGGGCGCTTATTAATAATTAAATCGATAAGATCAACTTTAGATTGAACGCATTAATTGATATCTTGCATCCATAGTATTTTTAGGGCAAGAAATCTCTTAAAATTTTATAAAATGTGGCTAATCACTTTTAATTTATGATTTAACAACTGTTTTTTGACATTAAGCTAGGTTGGTCTGGACTACGTTTCTAGCTTAATAAATGAAATATTTAATTCTTTGATATTAATATTGGTTTGATCTGAAATGTGTGTTACAGAGCAGAGACAGAAGTGGACAAATACGTTTCCCAAAGCACTGTAATTTGTGTTTAGCTCTAACATAAATGCCATGAAAACGTTTCAAGAAAGCAGAAACTTGATTTCCAGAGGTTACGGATTTTATTAACCAATTCTCATAATGGGAAAACTCAAACAGCAAATAATATACTATCATATTGTGATGAAATATAATAACATTTAAATCGGTAATTCTTGAAATACCTCCTGCTGATCTGAAAGTGGGATTGCAGTGGGTGCATCGTTTATTCATCTTGCTTCTTAGCGCAGTCTTGTAAAGCAGCGAAACGTTTCTTCTGATGCAAAACGATCTTCTCAAACATTTACTGGTGAGGTAAATATAACAAAAAACACACAAAATGGCGTTTCTACAGATGTGCAAATCTTACATTACTCCACAGTGGACCAAGTTTGAACCAGAAATCCATGAAATTCTCAACTCAGGCTTCAACTGGTTAGAAATCCATCCCATTGGTAGCTTGTGGTTTGTGCAGAGTCGATGTGAATTAGTTCATCTGTTGTAGAACTGCGACGTGACCCAGGCCAGGCCCCACTTCAGGTTGGTGAGCATAAATTTCAGTGCCTTGGTCCACTGCTCCTCAGAGTTAAACTGGGTTTTGATGGAGTAGGAGCCTCCGCTGCCGCCCGTGTCTTCGATCTTTCCCTTCTCCACATCCATCCTAAAGAAACAAATGTAATGTTTGAGGGCAAACATCTAGGACTCAGATCCTCCACAAAACCGTTCCTAAATCAAACATTTGTTTGATTTAAGAAGTTAGTTCCTGAAGTTAGTTCCTGAAAACAGACACTGGGCTTCAAAAATAGATTTGTGATTGGAAATTATAAATGCTGATTTGTCAAAGCCTTTATATTCTCTGTAATTTAACAGAGAAAACAGTTACTTTTCTGTAGTTTAGAAAATTAACCTGTAACAATAATAGCTCACTTTGCTAACTTGAAGAAAAGTTATACAAAAATCTGAAATTAATTCAATGTAATAATAAAGAGGCAGGCTCAC